>QFEL01002758.1:0-21819 GCA_003316195.1 Neoboletus brunneissimus
CGTCTGGGATTGTATTGGCAGTGGCATTGTCCGTGCACGGGCCGGAACAGGAGCGACGGGAAATGGATCAGGTTTGCGGCTTTCGTCCAACGCTGCGTAATGAGACTTGCGCTTCTTTAGGAAGACGGCAGCCGCGACGATGGCGACGAGACCAACGAACCCTCCAAATGTGCCGCCCAGCAGAGCACCGAGGTTCGCACTGGCGGATGGTATCAGCGTCTAGGAGGGGGCTTTAATGCGAAGGTACAGACCTAGAACCAGATGTATGGGCAGAACCAGGGAAGGTGGACATTGTTGTGGGAGATGTGGAAGAGGTATTTGTCAGTTTGGAAGTCTGGATCTGGAGAATTGGGGTAGTTGCACTATATGCATCACTTGTCATCGGCGAGGAGAGAGGAAGAGAAGAAGTTGACGATTCGATATAACTTTCATTGATAAGAGCGTAATCAAAGTAAAGGGACGTGGGGCCATTGTTCCAGTCCAAGAGATTAATTGTCACTGTGTGGTTAGCGCTGGGGAGGGATTGGAGGTTGAAAAGCGAGACATTGTGGGTTTGATATGAGGGTGGAGCTGGCGCTGGCAAGGTCGCAGTAACACTCTGGCCACCGTCTATCGTGAGCGTTGCGGAGATCCCCTGAAATCCAGCACTGATGACATATACCGAAATTCCGGATCCTTCAGGCAGTACATGAGGAAACCCAGATTCATGACGAATACCAGTGCGTACCCGTGAAAGGGATTGTGACCCGACAATTATTACCAACGGTACAGGCGGCAACTAAATCAGAGTCAGGTGTTCCAGATCGTCCTCGATGGGCAGACGATACCTACGGGCACTGGAAAAGGGAGGTATTAGAACCATGACATTGACGTGCTCTGTCCGAGTAACCACGTACTAGTTTTGATCGTGACACTTTGAGGAATCTACAGTGATAGTTGCATTGCCCACAACAAGGCTGAGATTTTGAGTGGCGAGAGAAAATGTTCGCCAGACCGCCCCGGACGCAGCGTATACGACGGTCTTGTTAGCGTTATCAATATAGTAATCTGCTGCAACCGGGGGAGCTAAACAGAGTGCAGCGAGACCATAGATTGGGAGTATGCCAGCAAGAGAGGGCCACATGCCAGAGCGAAGAGAATGATGTGAAGAGCAAAAAGAGACCAAGGGTTTATATGAACATTTGCGTGGGTTTAGATCATCAAAGGCTGACCCGGTAGCTGGATCCAAAAGAAAGGATGGGTGTCACCGTGGTATCACACTATGTATGACATGGTGTTGCAATGTGCCATGACAGCAGTTCAACTGCACAAGAAAGAGCGTCTCGAATACGGCGACGAGAAAGCATGCGTACTGCTGAGTCCTTGGGAGGTTGTGCAGGCTGTGGGGTCCCGAGACAAAGGGAGGTAGGATGTGGCAAAGTGATGAACAGCAGATGCTTAGTCAGCCAACGTGTGTCTTCGGCATCCCCAAGTCAACCCGACTCTCCTCGAACAGCAATGGCCACTGTCCGTCAGCTGAGGCAGGGCATTGGCGTGGCCAGACACGGGCCCGCCCCGGTCCCTTGCTCGCGGTCGATACACACACCCGCACTCGCTCGCCCGAACCCTCCCCCCTCAGAGACTCGCACATTCTTCGCCCGTCTCGTCTCCCACCTCGCCGCTCCCGCTCTCTCCCGCTTCTCCTTCGCAGCCGCACCCCAGCCGTCTCTTATCCGTCCCACCCAGGTCTCCAATTCCCAAAGCATCCGTGCCGGGTTCTCTCTCCCCGTAAAACATGCACTCTCTCGACCCTTCTCTCCCCCCCACCTGCCAAAACCGCCTGCAATTCCTGCAAATGTCACCCAGGTTGGCCTTGGCACGGCCCGTGCATTCCACTCGGGTCGACCCATCTTCCAGAATATGGTCGACAATGTCCCTATTGCTACCAGGGCCCTGTGGGAAGCCGAGTGGGATGTCAAGATGAAGAAGAAAGAGGCTCGCAGGATGCGCCGCGCCACCCAGAACAAGGCCGTCCCCAAGTCTCAGGAGATGCTCAAGCCCAAGCCCACCCCCCTCGTTGCTGAGCCCCAGTCGGACGCATCCGAGCTCGATCTCTACTTCCCCGTCGAGTCCACCCCTGCCATTACCACCCACCTTCTTGTGCCCCTCGCTCCGACTCCTACTGCCCGCCTCCCGTTGTCCCGCAACGGCGGTGGCGGTGCACATCCACTGCTCCCGATCTCTGACCTGGCATCCATTCACACCAGTCACCGGTTGCACTCGCTGAGAGTGTCAACCTTGTTTTCCAGACTTGACACTGCCGACGTGTGGGCTGACCCTGGGGTCAACGTGGATGCGTATGCATTTGGGCCGCACCATGATGCACAGGAGAGGCAGTGCACTGTCTTGCGTGTCACATTCAGGGGCTGGCATGCCGGTCGCGTTCGTGCCATAATTGGTGACAGCACAGAGGAGTGGTATTCACTCGAAGAGACCCATCCAGATGGACGCCCCACCTTTGTCTCTCCCCCTGATCTGAGAGAGGATGTGCAGATGACTATCCGCTCTCAATCGCCCTCATTCGAGAGCGTCGAGGTTGACTCGAGTTGGGCTTCCGAGGGCGAGATGGACGATGCATGTGGTGTACAGCCTCCACCACCCATGCGAGCCAGTGCAAGTACACAGCATGATCTTGTTCTACCTATCCTCGACTTTTCCTCTGCGGCTTCGGATGCCACGGACAGTGTCCTGCCACCTCCACAGCCAATGATATTCTTGCGTACTGTCTCAGAATTAACACACGATGCTCAATCAGTGCTCTCGTTGTCTTCCGTGTCCACGACCTCATCCTCACCTCCTTCGATCGACTCATGGGACTGTCTTGGCTTGAGCTCGTCCTTTCTACAACGTGTCGGGGAACATAGTCGGGATGAGGCTACAGTGAACATGTAGAAGCTTCGTTACACCCTCGTTATTCTTGATTCTTTTTCTTGTATTTCCTTCAGTGTTTTGTAAGTTGTGCTTGACTTGACACGCCATTTTGCGTTGAATTATTGTATGCTAGGCCAATATATATAGCGCGTGAGACTCGAACTGATGGTTTTGATCAGAGTGCATTGTCGCTCACTACCAACGCTGGCATCCTAGGTGATAATCAGGCTTGCTGTGTTCACCTCCCTTGTGGCCTAAACTCGTCATCGGATACGAACTGAAACTAACAGCATCCTGCTTGACCCATCTTGCAACCATGATTACCGCCCAAAGTTCGTTATTTGATTGCTAGCCAGATTTTCACTCCTACTCTCACTCCTCCACCTGCCTTGTCCTTGTTAATCCAAGTCAGCGTGTGCGTAATTTCCCAAACCCATGTCTATGTGCTCTGTAGCAAGGAGTAGTGGGATGATGTACCAGTTGTTTAAAGTTTTGGCAGATTTATTACATCGACAACGCCAATACGTCTGTAATATATTCCATGCCTAGTCAGTCCAGAATCTGGGAGACATTCCCGGTGGGTACCAAGTTACTTTCACCGAGTATCAGCAACTCGACAGGGAACTACTCTATCCCCCTCGGTGCCTCGCAGTGCCACGATGAAAATTAGTGCGTCTCCATCTTCCCGTTCGACCCTGTTTGTGATTTGACTGACTATACATATCAATTACTAGTAAGCTGTCTCCCTGCCTGTCGGGATGTATGATAATTACATGCTTTGTTGTCCAGTGGGCGTGTGTGGTACAAACGACAACTGTTCCGTCCAAGTTCCCTTCATAGGTATGCAATCCTGGTGAATCGCTACAATGCTACTAGTACCCTCACTGTGCATTCTGGGGTCCGGCATCATGATGTACGTCTCCAACGCCAGTTTTCAAGGCACGACAGCCAGTTTTTCAGTCGACGGTGGTGCAGCTGTTTCCAACACGATTTAGGGATCCCCTCCTCCCACTTTTCAGGTGTCAAACGTTTCCCTATATAGCATTCAAGGTCTCCCGAGTGGAAACCATACCATAACAATGACCATCTTGGATTGGGGTGCATCTAACACTTCCCTAAAATTCGATTATGCGTACGTCAACGAGATGCTCGTGCAACCTCCGACAACGACTACAATGACACCCGAATTCGTGACATCGATAGTTCTGGAGACTTCTCAGACGCCCACTCAGACGCCCAGGGGAAATTCCAATGAGTCCGATCTTTCCTTGGCCTGACTGAACACCGACTGACGTCCTACTTTTCGTGTTTTAGAGTCGATCTTGGAGGCGTTACCCGGGGGGCACGTTGGGACGTAACCATCGCTGCAAGTGCGGTGATTGGTGTTTTCTACTTCCATAAACGCAAGGCACCCGGGCCGCGTCGAGAAGAAATCAATTTGTTCAAATCAGAGCATCTCAGCAGTCCTACTCCGCCACCCGCGCCGTATGCATTTCAGAGGCCGTTCTTTACTCAACATGCGAAAGGGAGTCCGCCCGTTTCCCTAATCCAGCGTTCCGCCATACTCCGCGACGCGCCTGCATCCACCAGCTACATCCCCGAGCCGAACAAGAGTTCCCAGCTGATCAGCCCTGGACGGAGCCTGCCCGCCTTGCAACCACTCCATCTGCCGACCTCGCACAATGCAGATGCAGACCGACTCAACCCAAGCATATCTCACATAGAGGACGCAGGCTCGCCCTTCACGGACCCTCAGATTGCGTCACGATACAGCCCTATCACGGAACAGCTCGAGGTCATCGATCAGCCGTGTGTAGATAATGTCCCCGCGGAGACGATCGCGCGTGTCGTCGAGAATCTTGCATCATCGCGTGTCCCGGCGGGTGGCAGGAGTTTTGTAAGCACGTTGCCGCCTCCAAGCTATCGAACGCAGCCTCATCGCCAGATGGTCATCATGGAATGTATTTTATTTTGTCTTGACGTAGAGTGATACCCTGTTGTTCTTGTTGGGCTATGTATTTTTGATTTTCTGTGGGATCGAGTCTCTACCTGGAGCGTTCGTTGCTCTCAGTCGCGATCCGAGCCCGTTGAAACACAGGCATAGACGTAGCATCAGAAAACTATATGATCGAGCTAGTCAATAACGCCCAAGTACGTTACTATTTATATCCTCTTGACTACGACATCATAGTTCAGCATTAGTGCAGTCGCCGGTCGTGTCCATCCACCCCAACGGCTAGCCTCGTTTCCCTCTCGCAATCCCAAATGCCAACAATGATGTCGGTGAGGAATCAGCCTCATCGCGCGAAGCAACGGCATGCCGCAGGAACATTGTTGTGACCAGTGCAAGGTGTTGATAAAGTCTGTCCTTGTCCAGACGTCCGTCCGCAACGGCGAACGTGTGTCTTTTCACGACGTAAACCTGATACGGCGGATGCTATGTCCTGTATGTTGGGGCTGTGACGAGATCGTATCCGAATTTTGCACCGTGTCGTTCGTTACTTAGCACGAGAATGAGATCGTGATTGGCGTCCTTGTTTCCCTTTGCGACCACAACGATCACGCCACCGACCACGGCGCTGATATCATGAGTACTTGGTTCCAACCTGTAAACGCAAGTCTTGTTACACTACAGAGCTGTGAGGGAATCATTTATCACGTGACATTCCAAGTCTCTGGGTGTCCATACGCAACGCAACGCTGTTTCAGCACCGATGGCACTCTGGTCCTCGCCCGGAGGATATCTGCCAGTCAGCAGTTCTTCAGATTCACGCATTCCTTCAAGGCCTCAGTGGGCCATGCTTCGGTTCACCAGAAATGGCCCCACTTCATTTGCACTCCTTGCCATAGCCCTCCTCACCGGCCTGCTCGGTGGATACATGCTCGCCGGCCCCGAGCGCAAGACTGAGCTCTGCATCTTCCCCTTTGATACCCCCAGTTACCCCAACAATCATTCTTACCCCGAAACCTCTTCCCAAAATGTACAGCCGTCTCCCAGCGGGTCGCTGCTGGCGAGTGACGACTTGGACCTCGAAGCATTGCGCTCCATAGTAACAGGGACAAGAGGGTATTATGCTCGAGATTATAGTATGGGCCTAGGATGGAACAACGTCAGATATTCTGCTTCTCAGCATCCAAATTTTGCGCTTATCCACCTCTAGATGCGCTATATCATCGAGACCGCTCTTCATCATGGTTCACTGCTCAACCGCACTGTCATAATACCCTCCTATATCTACGCTCGTTCGTGTGAATACGAAAAGTGAGTACTGCTACTCTCTTCTCGAGCACGTGCCCAACCGCCGCAAAGTGCGGTTTGCGCAGCATACTCGCCAATGGTTAATCGAGGCGATGCCATCAACTCGGACGAGTGGCGACAATTAACAGAAGAGCAGCAGATGGGATGGCGGGTGCCCATGTCTGTCATGCTCAATCTTACCCACCTCCGACGCTCCCAACCGGTCATCACCGTTGCCGAGTACCTCCGCCTTCACGATCTCCCAGAAGATCTTGAGCTCAGCAGCGGACAGTGGGACACACAAAAATATCACCAGAACCCGAGCGTATACGATGCAGAAGGAAATCCACCCAGCTTGCACATAATCGAGAACAGGTGGTACGACCCTCAGAGCCTCAATCGCGTTGATAAATTACCAGATGAGATGATATCCCGTGGTAAATGGGACGCACTCATTAGCGATCATGGAAAGGATGAGTACGGTGCTTGGCCAAGCCCATTCAAGACGAAGGCATATCTGGCCCTCGAAAGGGAACTCTCCGGAAGACAATACGTTTTAGACTTTGATAAGGCTCGTCAGATACTTCGGGATAATGGGATTCGGGGCGTCACTTCGGACGAAGGCCTTATCCAGACCCTGAACGACAACGGCTGGGAGGTCTTGCACACATTTGACGGAGCGTAAGTTCAGAGCTCAGGTCTTTATTCCCGTTTACTTACCAAAAGAAATGCAAACCCAGTCTTGGTATGGATTATGTCAAGAACGTCGTGAACCCAATCAAGCAAGTTGCACCTCGTGATTCGATCCGTGGATTCGTGGACGATTACTACCATTTAACCGAAGATGTTCTTTTCCTCCAAGGTGAAATCCATTACGAGCGAAAACCGGTATGTCATCCGCGATGATTCGGATACTCGCGGAACTCATATCCCAAAGGCTGGTTTGCGATTTACCACCACGTCCGCGAGGGACGCCTTTGCACGACTTGTGTTATTCCAGCTACGTCACACTGACAACGTCATGGAGCTGTCGGAAACAATGGCTCAGCGAATGCAGGAGCTTGTAGGTGGGCGAATGTGGATGGGTGCACATATGCGGCGTGGCGATTGTGAGTTTCACTCAGCCCTGTCATTCAGCCTACGCCTGATATCTGCCTCGTAGTCGTGCGCTATCACTGGGCCATGCAGCCAGACTTTGGAGACCACCTTCAACGGATCAAGGATCACCTGGACCAAGGAAGAGATCTCCTCTATTCTATTACTCCCCAGTCTTTGAGCACCTACGCCATTCCTGACGTTGTAGTCAACCCCGAATTCATGCGACACCATTTGCCGCACAAGGGTGACTTGTAAGTTGCGCGACTTATGATCCCCATTCCGTCTCATCTCAAGACTACAGGATCTACATCGCCACCGATGAACGAGATCCAGGCAACCTTGCCTACCTTCGTGACCATGGTGTTGTCCGGGCTCCGGACCTCATCACTATCGAAGATCGCAGACGTTTTGGCTGGCCTCTGTTGATAACAGACGTGCTCGGCATTGTCGAGCAAGACTTGCTGGCACGGGCGGCTTTCTTCTATGCACATGCCCTCAGTTCCGTGGCCGGGGGCGTCGTCAACACCCGCGCTGCGAGCGGTGCCGATCCACGAACGGCACGGGTGGATTGAACATAACATGTAGCTATTTCTTCATAGGGTATTTTGTAGGTACTTTGTATACAATCCGGACTTTTTATACCTTGTTGCTCGTAACGTCGGTTTCGATATGCACATGCATTGTTATGGTAGCTAATTTTGAAGTTGCAACTGTGCGGCCACCCCCCGCTTCTTTGGTCCTCCCCAAGGTACTTACCCACTGGCATTCTAAATGAATGAAATATGGGGCGCCACAGGCTCCTGCACTTCGTCGCTACTACCTGTGTGAGGGCGACATACTAGGGAGTGTCACTTCTTCACAGCCACTCGAGTCGGGGTTTTCCTATGATGCTACCAAGTCCACACTTCCCTAGCATGTCGCCCTCGCATGGATGGCGACGATTCCCGCCGACGAAGTGCAGGAGCCTGGAAGTACCACGAGTGTTGCGTGATCGGCTTCAGCAACCTTAAAATGATCGCGAGCTCTCCAGTGGATAGCTGCATTTCCCCTTCATATACCATGTCTTTTACAGCTTTCGAATCGTCAGCTCGGAGATGCCGAGATGCCACGGTCGTTCATCTTGGAGTTCTCCAAGGTGTTTGATTCATCTTCTGCAGGTTATTGGTAGGCGCGTGCGCTAACGACCAGCTGTTCGCCGCGCTGAAGTTCTGCTCTGAGACGATCGAGAAACCAGAAGACCGCTTCACCCATCGACTTTAATTATAATCCTTACCTAGCTCGTTTGGACCCGCTGTCAGGATGCATGTCATATGTCAAATCTTATACCTACATTGCAAGAGGGAAGAGTGACAAATGCGGGTCCAATCCAGACAGAAGTCCCTGTAGCAACACGACTCTAGAGAACGCACAAAAGTGGTCAGAAGCGCTCTTCAAGTTTTTCGAGACGAGATCCGGTGACCCTAAGAACCGTGGTCATTTGTAAGCCCACACACAGCGCGGGAGTAAACGACGTTTACTTACGTTATGAATTCAGTGCATTCACCGACCCAGGTGACCAGTTTACAGCGCGAGTCGCTTCAGTCTTCGCCTTTTGTGCTGCGTTGGTGCTAACGTGCCTTATTGGCTAGTGAGGTGGAACCACGATGGCGGCCTTGCGAGCAAGGCAAGGTTAAATAGACGAGTCGTATCGTCACAGTGAGAGCACAGAGTCGCAGTTACCAGCGAGCCGAATTATGGTCATGGATATGTAACAAGAGGCTCTACTTTTTCTTGTCCCCGCCGTGACTCGTGATCACAGCTTCGTCACCGGGGCACTTCGGGATTCCGCTCCGTACTTGCCTATCTCGACTCCGCTCGATATCACCCTATTCGCTAGCCCCGTCTACACTTTTCGTGTCTCGTTCGCTATCATGCCGTTGATCTCGCTCAGTACAAACGCCAAGGTAGCCCAATAGTCTATCTGAACATACACACCAATGCTGAGCAAAATCACGATTCAGTTCGACTCGGAGGACGCCAAGAAGGCGTTCGTCTCCGATTTCTCCAAGGTACCAGCGTCTATATAGACTCCTTGAACCGTCATGCACACCATGATCGTGACGTGTTACAGTTCTGTGCAAAGACAGTCGGTAAAGAGGAAAAGTACTTTAACGTCGAGGTCTCTTTCAACCCCTACGTCATGTTCGGGGGCACGTTTGAGCCTGCATTCATGCTCAAGATCGTCTGTGTATCTTTCATAAAGCCACATTCGTTGACCACGCTGACATCGTGTCGTCCTCGGATAGATAAGCCTCGATAACGTCAACCCAACTAACTCGCAGGTGTGGTCTAGAGAGTTCTCGGCCTACTTTGAGCAGAAACTTGGCGTGCCAAACAATCGAGGTCTTATGTGAGCGTTAGACATGGATGTCGTTGAGAGAGAACTGTAACCGAAGTACTGATCGTTCGTCTTCGCATTAGGGCTTTCACGGACCCTGGTCCAGGTTTCATCGGGTAGGTGATCTGCAACGTGGCATGAAGCTGTGTAGGCGGAATTTGTTCATCAAACTCTTCTCTAGGTCAATGGGAACCACAATCGCAGCTTTGCGAGCAGCGTCAGCGAAATGAAACTTTTTGTACTATCATCAGCCTTCCAGACCAATCGCGCGCACCGGTGGATCCTCGTTATGTGGTTGGCATGTATGGTGTGTATGTGTGTGTAACGATAAGATAACTTGAATGTACGATACGGGAACCTATGTATGCCAGTGTCGTGGCCGATGCCTTCAAGTAAAGCCCAACGTCTTATTCTCCTTGCGTGCCGCGTACCTGGGGGTCGGACGACTCCATGGACGTTTGCACCAGAGCATTCATGTCGCGGGAATTTGCAATGCTATCGGAGAGTTTGGCCAAAGAAGCGATGGTGGTATCTCCAGTCCCCGAAGGCTGTTGTTTGACTCTGGCCAACAACTGCTTTGTTGCCCAGTCAAAGTAGGCCGACTTGCTCGTCTCCCAGGGTCTCTTTCCGGGGTCTGCAAAAGGTAACTGAATCAATGCTGCAGTGGACTCTGGTGTGAGGGCTGGGAGAGATGAAATGGCCGAGAACATGTCTTCCAGCTCATCAGGAACCCTGCCAAGCTCGCGCAGTTGGGGCGATTGAAGGAATGACAGCTGATTTTGTTGCTTTTCGCTTCTAGCGGCTAGAGCTGCAGACCACCTGACAGACCGAGTCAACAAGCGCTTCAAGCGCCGTTGCTGTCAACGTGCAAGCAAACAGAGGTCAATTGCAAGTCATACGAAACCACCCTATTGGACTTACCGCATCGATCTTTTTGCGCAGTTCATCAATCTCTGACATGAGCTCGGTTTCTCTTTCCGGTGGATAGGTCAGATCAAGACCCTTTTGGTGGGGCACAACAATAGGCAAATCGGCTGGGATGGCAAAGATGTTGCGCAGGGACCATGTTTCGAAAAAGTCAAAGGCGATGTCTGTATGGTACTCTAGTAGAGTCTGGAATGCGACGAGCCCTTGTTCGATTTCCTGTATGCTGTCCCAGTCTTCGTTGATTCTTTGTCCGCGGTCAGTTGCCCAGCGGAACAGGAACTCCTCTAGACCGTCGACGGCATTGGTGATAGCCTCATTCGCGAAGTTGATGATATCGTCGAGGAGAAGCTGAGGAGAAAACCGAAGGATTTCGGGGAGTAGGATGGGAGGTACGGTTGGTCCTTGTGCGCTCATCGTGGATCGCTATCAACCGCGTCTATATCTACTTGACAAAATACGAGTACACAACGCGTTACCTGCGACCGGCCGCACTGCCGCCTTCTGAAACGTTGACTCCATAAGTCTCTCGATTCAATCCCGGGGCAATTTCTACCATGGCCAACAATGGTTGGACCGTTGATTCCACCGAAGCCCTCGTGCTTTCCTTGGGTGAGTGGCAAGGAATCGCTCGTCCGACGCGCTAGGAACACGTGTAACTGCAGTGCGTGCGCAAGAAGACAGGCAATTGCTTGGAGATAGCGAGTCCTTTGAGGGATTCCACCCAACGTTCACGTATCCCGTGAGAATAACTCTAAAAAGTCATCGAACACAGTGACACCATCCTGATGGGACTCGAATAGATATACGGGGAAGACGAAAAGATTTATGGTTACCAGGACCTTGAGATTGACGTATGAGCGTCGCGTCGTATCTTCTCCAAAACCGTGGTTAACATGGGCATAGTTTCGTTTTGCATCCGGATCATTGGCGCAATTTTTGTCAGTTCGCTATGCAGGAAAGCTCCCCGCATCGTCAACAGTGGATGACGTGGAGGGTGTCCTCAGCTCATTCATTCCTCCGGGTACGTGCTTCCCCTGATATTTCCCAACCAGAATATGCAAAGACTATGCAGGATATGAAACGGAAGAAGAAACATTTCTTGCCCGTGTCGAGAAAGACGCCACATCCTTTCACCCTGTCGGAAGATGGATCCATTCATATACGCGCCCTGCACCAAGCGCATCTTCAGGTGAGAGCAATGTAGAGTACGAAGTTTACCATGTAAGGTCCAACCATGCAAGGTCCTGCTCAGGTAACTGACTGTTATAGGTTACCTTCGAAGACCCCGGTTTCAGAGAATATCACAGGAGGATGCAGATATTTATACTGCTATATGTCGAGGCCGGTTCGTATATTAACGAAGAAGAGGATGGTTGGGAATTCGTAGTACTGTCAGTGACCCGTTCTTTTTCTCAACGTTCCAGACGTTCGTAACCATACATGTAGGTTCGAAAAGCAGAAACGAAGAGACGGAACTGCAACGTATCATTTCGTGGGTTATTCGACACTGTACAACTTTTACTGTTTCCCAGAAAAGGTGCGGTTGCGATTGAGGTGAGTTGATACACTCTCATTTCACTTCGCCCACTCAATTCAACTGATCTACGGAAAGCCAATTCGTCATCCTCCCGCCGTACCAAAGGCAAGGTCATGGATGTAAGTGACTGTCTAATCAAAGTCCTTTCGTACACTGAAGCCTCTGTAGCCGAGCTCTACATCGCGATCTACAACTTCGTCATGTCACGCCCCGACGTATCCGAATTGACTGTGGAAGACCCAGCTGAGGCCTTTGAGGATTTGAGGGATCGCAACGATCTTCGACTGCTTCTCGCGAACGAACGATTCATGAATGAAGGCTTTGGGGCTCAAAGTGTGACGACTTCCCATGGAGGTGGCCGCGTTCAAAAAGCAAGGTCTCGTTTACGGTCTGCATCACAAAATGCTTCTGGAGGTACGAAGAGCCGAGGGAAGATGGGACCACCTGTGGACAGAGCATGGTCAGAAAGGTGGCGCAAAGATCTCAAGATCGCGGGCGTAAGAAACGTCTCGCGTTCATTCATGAATTTCTGACCAACCCTGCCCGTAGCGACAATTCCATCGGCTCGTGGAGATGCTCATCATGTTGCACCTTGACCCCACGGATGTGCAGAGTGCGAAGGCGTTCCGACTGCAAGTCAAGGAACGGCTCTACCGCTTTAACTTTGTGAGTGAACGACCGACCACGTAGTGCGTGACTTGCTCACACACTAATCAATCCCTAGGAAATTCTAGCTCAGATGGAAAAAGAGGAACGACTACGGAAATTAGAAGAGACTTTCCAAAGTGTTCAAGAAGACTATAAAAGGCTGTTAGGTATGGTCCGATGAGGATCAATGGAACAGTTTTGTGATGTTCGAACTATGTGTGCATGTAGTTCCACGGTCTGTTTTCTAGGAAGAACGAGATTGATGTTCCGGTGTTCAGAAAATTCGGTACCGAGGTGGCTTCGGCGGCCATTGACGATCAGATCTACGGTGTAGAAGCGCGGTCTGAGGGAAATATTCTAGCTTTCAATCTGGCGATGCGGTTCATTGGTAGACAGAACCTCTTGGACGGGCATGACACGGTTTCGATTTTCGCCTTGTCCCTGATCCCTCGAAGGCAACTATGCTCTGGTTCTAGATAATCAGTCTCTGATCCTGGGACTGGTCGACGATCTCGACGTCTATTGCCGATTGAAAACGATTTGACAGGACCTCACTACATCCTCATTTTTTTCCCGTTCTGATGTCTTTGATCCAGCCAGATCTGCGAGGAAACGATTGTCTTCCGACGGCTCAGGATCCAACCGTTCTGCTTCAAGACGCTGCGTTTGCATCGGGCCGTTGAAAACTTGGTAGGGTAACCAGGCATTTAATCACTTGCTAGCCTGTGAACAGAGAGCCGAGTACGTCGGGAGCACGTTCAGCATGTCATGGCCAATCATATCGATCGTCCAGGAAAGGTCAAACTTAAAAATCGACGTCAACCTCCACCTTATAATAACCAAACCCGCCCATGCTAGAGTGAAGTATGAGTCTCAGTGGAGAACTCCACAAGGTTCGGACGCCTTCAAACCAATCTCGTTACAAGCCCCAAAGATAGAAATTAGGCGCCGAAACGTGCTCACACTGGAGGTGTGTCAATGTGTTCTTTGCTCGTTGGCTCCGTCCCTTTCCCTGGAGTGCTTTGGTGCGCAGTCGAAGGCGACCAAGCATTTTCCCTGTTCTCCATGTTTATCTCGACCCTACTTCTGCTTTACCGAACGTGTGGCGGCGTTCGGCACGGCCAACAGGAAAGCTGTTGTTCATTTATGAAGTTTAGCAGCATTATGCGGCGCTTAACCAGCTGTGCAGATTTTTCTGTTCTAGATAACGGAGACGGGAATGAAGAAGGATGGCAATAGGTGGGCGACGTCTAAGAGGCCGTTTCGTCTTGTGCTACGGAGCTTCCTTCCAAGCTGTATCGAGCCTATCATGGGGATCTGTAACACCACAAGCCGACCGCAGCGAGGGGGGTACCGGATCCAACTGAGCAATGTTACTCCGACAACGCCCGACAAATCGATGAAGGTAACAACCTCGAATGCGGAGGAAGAGTAAATGCTGCATGAGAGAGCGCACCACAAATACCACCTTTGCTGTCTAATAACCCCGTCCCCGGTATCGGACCGCGTCCTAGAATAGAGATCCTCGCCCTCGTCAAGAATGGTCGAAACTATGCTCCTAATCCTCCAAAACATCGGAGATGAACAAATGGATCATGCGGATTTTCCTGCATCTTCGCTTACTTCTTGGCCCTCCTCGTTCTGTCCTCCCTCTGCACCGTCTAACAGCCCCTGGAGGCTTGGAGGGTCCCGTCTCTTACTATAAGATAAACCGAATTCATTCGTTCATTCGTTCTTCGTCAAGAGACTGTTTTTTTACCTCCTATCATTGCGATTCCGTCTCAACTCATGGCTGCCCCATACCGATCTGAACTGTGCCGTGCACTGGACCTGACGTGCGCGACTCCCAGCCGAACCCCGGTTGGCGTACCAGTCCCTTCAGTACGCCTCTAAGATGCCTTTTCGTTGTGTCCGGACTCTGAAGCACTTCACAGGCGAACGATGTCGTTGAGGAAGACGATGTAAGCGGGGTACATCCACACCCTGTCACCGCATCTATTGATCTTGCGTGACAGGTAGAAATCCTTGCGAACGCGCAAGCGACCAATGCAGATTTACCTCCACCTGCAACACAGAATACCCACTCGTGCATGGTTGCGACGCCTTGTGAATGGATTAACGAGAGTACCTCTAAGATTTGTGGTGACAGGGTTTCGTGCCACAGCATCCCGGGGCATTTCAAGGGCTGTCATGATATCAGGCGAATGAAGAAAACCGAGAGGATCCGCTGCTTGTGGGAGGGGTGCGACACATGCGTTATGCGCAAAAATTTCGTTCGTCACGTTCGCGAGCATCACTTGGGGCATCCCAGAGTAAAGATCTTCTAAAGTTAAGGTAGGTCAAAGTTGTGATGCCGTCATAAAGAACAAACTGAATTCTTTCCCCGGTCCTTAACCCAACTCGCGATATCCTGCCTTCCCGGTGGATGATATGGTCTGTACTTGCGACCTTGGTCGCTGTGGGCACGAATACACAATATTCCGTGCTTGAATCACAGCGAAGCGCAAAGTGACTGTAACGACAGGAAAATTGGTCATTTCAATCTATGTTATGATCATGCTTCTGTATTCTTGCCTACACACCTTCATGCCTTGCTTTGGTGATTTGTTCTACTTAGTTTCTTCCCTTTCCCCTTTACTTTACTTTACTTTACTATGCTTTATCGTGCTTTTCCTTAAGCCGTCACCCTAAGCTTACTCAGTAAGTGGGCGTAGTTAGCCAAATAAATTTGTTCATATCTGGATCTGTACTGCGTGGGAACACAGAAGCGCACTCGTGTTCCGAAAGCCTCATGGGCCAGTGTGCTCGCCTCCACCGAATACGTTTAATTGGTGGTTCGTTTAAACAGCCCTGGAAGGGCGGACGGGGTAGCGGCTGAGCCCCCGGACGGAAGCTTTTGCGGGCTCGAGACTGCTGCCTTACCGCAGTCCTTATCCCTAGAGACTCGAGAAGGGTGACAAACGGATGCAGCAAACAGGATCGACAGCCCGGTTCATCCATTCCCGGCGTTCCTCGCATATAGAGTTCTATGCTGCCTTCTGATGACATGCTCGAAACTGGAGTGGTTGATTAATCACGGAGAACGTACTCTACGAACCGGGACGAGATATTCAAATTTGATGTTGAGTTACAAGAAGTCCCAAGTCGTTTACGAGCCCAAGGGTGTGGTCTGCGCTATTGTGTCCGTTCCACGTCTGTTTCCAAGGGAAAACGAGATTAATAATACAATAAATAAAACACGAAAAGCACAGCAACGGTAGCGAATACACAAGATCCAAGTAATGTGTCAGCCCGTAATGTTCGATCACAGCCCCGAGAGTGTGCAAGATCATGAAAAGTGAAAGACTCCAACCGTGTTGCCAAAACCAGCTACACCTAACGAGTCGAACACCTGGAATGCTACAACGCGCGTGAATGGTAAACGGGGATAGTCTTGATTAGCTGGGTGGATTGCTTTCGACGGAGGGGTTGATGAGGATGAGAGGGGGCGGTCGTCGGAGAGAGAAGACATCGCAGAGCCTCGCAGGACGGAGGTGGCGAGCTCGTAGGACCAACACTCCCATCGATCCAGAGCTGCACTCGTCAACCCTGGGCAACGCATCGTCGAAGTTGGACAAGAAGTAGGAGTAGTGGGTTTGTTCCCGCCTTGTGAACGGGATATACGTCGTAGACCAACAACCCTGCCTCCCACGATATCCCATCCACCTCGTTCGCAGGTTGCTTCACCGGCTTTGACCACTGTGACATCTGTCCGAGTCGACGATCGGTCAAGAGGACCAAGGGTAAGGCCCGCTTCACACTCATCTACTGGAGCGAGTGTTTCAGATGAACGGCGCAACAGTTCTTTCTCGGATGTCCTCCGAGACAGTATTCCATGTCCAGAAACAGGAAATGAAGAGGTATCCAAGTCGGACGAAGTGCTCGCAGATGAGAGTTTCCTGGGAGATGGGAACGAGGAAGCGGCACTACTACTCCGTGAGCGCCGCCCCGAGTTAGGAATGGCACCTACTTGAGGGGTACTTCCTGGACAAGAACAATGTCTCGACTGAGCAGGAAAATAGGCTCGATAAAAAATGATAGCATGACCGGTCGAAAGGGCAACCATCAAACTATCAATAGGGAGTTCTCCGCAAAGGCGACAGGTCTCCAGGCGGATAGGTGCAAGTCGTAATTGATCGACCGTTCCATGCGGATCGTCCATAACCAATAGGCATTCGGAGGAAGCGGTGTCCCATAATGAGACCACACCTGCGTCTGAAGCTACGCCGATGATAGTCTGCTCATTGTCCGCTAATTTGACTCGGCAAGCGTAGACCTTTGCAACACGGTCAATCGGGTTGCCGGCAACTAGACTATACCGAATGTGCGGCGTTTCCGGGGTCTCGGCGGGTTCTGCGAGTTCTATTGAACCATCGTCGAGGGAGAAAGCGACAAGTGGGTAGCCCGTCGGTCGCACTGATAGGACATTAGCACGAACTACAATTGAAGATGAAGCCGGTTTGATGGTATACGAGGAGGGATAAGGAACAAATTTCCATTGCACGACGGTCCTGTTTCCGTAACATACAAGAATGGCAGGTGGCTCGCGTGGCGGCCCAGCTTTCTGTTTCAGGGAAACCGAAGATGGACGAGAAAAGCGAATTTCTGTCACTCCCGAAATGTTGTCCAAAGGTACCAATGGTTTGCACGGTACGACATCCTTCCCGGAAACGGCGAAAACATTAACAGTTCCCGAAGTAGTCCCGAACGCGAGGAAATCACCACTGTCGTCTAGCGCGAGTGCAGAGACCGTTTCAGTAGCAGACGGATTGTACGATCTGATAATTGCTGGTTCTGGGTCTTTGGTGCGCCAAAAGCTCACTTCGTTCTGTAGACCCACTGCCGCGACGACTTGTCCATTCTTGCTGGCTGCTAACAGTTCCACATCCGCAGCAAAGCCACGTGGCAACGTTGAGAAAAAAATGTGGTCGCCCAAAGCAGTCTCAACGTGGCCCGATACTGCCTCTCCGTCGTCTCGGTTGCGCTGAGCTTCCAAGAGCTCGGCATCCTTCAGGAGGTAGAGCAGGAGCGCGTAAAGGGGAATAATCGTCAATGCCATAGGAACCGGAAGAATTTTGAGGAGCCAAAACATGATATCCAATGTTGATGTTGAAGATCGAAGGCTTTGTTGAACGCTCTGACTGACTGTGCCAGCTGGTTGGAAAGCGACGAAAGTGGGTACCTCTATCCGCAAATGCACAAGAGGATGTTCTTCAGGATTGAGAACCTTCCACAACCACCAGGATGGATCTTGAGTTTGACTGAGTGGCTGCTTGGTAAACATGGGGAAGGCGGAAGAAAAAGTAACGCCAAGGTTGGCATCGTCATATACACTTGGGCGGGTGAGCACATAGAGCGTGGCAGTGGTTGCCAGGAGCTGGCATGAGGTGAGAACTCGTGTCTGAGAAAATTTGATGTGAGAAGGGCTCACGAGCAAAAGACTGATGTTTTTGTTAGCACGGCCCCTAAGCATGACTTTGAGCTGATAGTTAAAACGCTGTTGCCAGGAAGCGGGTGTTGGAGGAGAAGCTTCTCGTTGTTCGCTAGCCACGACTGGGGTCAAGCTCGGGTTTTGTCTTATAAGCTGGTCCAACTTTGCGCACATTGTCAGAGAACTAAACACCATAAAGTCTGGGCGAGATTACTTACCTCTAATCGTTGGATATCAATTGAAAGTACAGCCAAGAAAAACGTATGTGCCAGGAACCAGTGAGCGACGAGCACCACTACTGCAAATGTGCAGAACTGGCTGATGGCGCCAGTAGAACACCGCGCAATGGCCCCTAGCACGGAATTGTAACCTACGACCTTGAGAGTGTTGGATAATCCGGCGCGACTCAAGCCTTCTGCTACCCTCTCTTTAACAGGAAGAGTGACGGACGTCTTCGTGACCGCATCGACCTGCAGAAAGGGAAATGAGCTCGGAGACTCCAACGGTAACCTGTTTCAGTACCAGATTGAACATATTCTCTGCTCCGACAAAGATAATAACAATAGGTAGCAGACTCCTGGCATCTTCCAATGAGGACACAGCGCATGTCGAGACACACATCGAACGTACCAGGGGACCATGGTGACTTTGAAACGCATCAGTGAACAGACACTGAGGCTAGTGATGGTACTAGCAGCGAGCTCGAAGAGGGCTGTGAGGGTCAAACCAATTCTGGTGTGGACTCCATTCATGCGCTTCATGGACCTCCTGACATACGCAAAAAATACTCCATATGCAAGGTAAACGAACGAAGAAATGGATGAGAAACCTTGCTTCTTGGAAAGTCCGCGGTCATACTAATAGACGTCAAGACGTGTTATTAACAGGGAAGGAAGCCGAACTGACCTCGAGGGCGATGAGTGTCGGCTCGATTGTCTCGGTAAAGGCATCATTGCCTTGAGTGAGGTTTTTTAAAATATCGAGCCAACTGTCGTGACTAGCTTTGTCCAAGCAGTCAGATTCAGGGAAAACGAATGTGTGGACGAGAAATTTTGCTGATTCAATGTTTGCCGTGCTTCTATCGAGATTCCGTCCTGCGAAAACCATCTGAGGTGTGATAGGAATTCCAGCCACGGAAACACCGTCATAATTCTTGAGAGTGCTCGGGATGTTTATGTCCGATTGAAGACGTGCTTCATCGTGATTCCAAAATGCAAGAGGACTGAATACAAGACAGTCGTTTGTACCTGCTTCAAGACAAGGTACCCGCTGCGACTTGACACGCTCTAATATTCGTCGTTCAAGCTGCAAGGCAGACGCTAACGTTTGGCTTGTCAAAGCACCAGCATCGTCGAAAGTATTGCTGTGTACCAAGATGCGTTCCACTCGAAGGGTGCGGTCGGAGCCACAGCGTGCACGGATCAGCTCGTCGTCAAGTATTTGAACGTTGAGTTGACCTTGCCAAAAGTTTTGGAGGTCTCCAAGGGCGTCGCTGCCGAAAGCGACGTAGTCGGCAACAAATGAGTCCACGACATTTGACGTGGACGCAAGGCGTGAATACGATGGTGTGGACAAGTAAATAGCCAGCGCAGGATATGACAAAGATGTGATGACCACCGCAGACACGAGAATAAGACGAATCTGATGAGTTGCACAATGTCTGTACTGTGTCAGGAAATCTGGCAAATATGCACGGTATGCAGAAACGTACATTCCGAAAGACCGCAAAGATGTGTCTGCCAATGTCCGTAGTCGTTGGCAGGCGATGGCGGTGGACGAGAATAAGCCTGCAGTTTGTCGTGCCATGCGCAAATAAGATGTTTGAGGGCTGTTCAAGTCGCTGAGAACATGCTATGGCTGGTTGTCCGTCCGAACAAGCTTGACCACCGACGTGACTCCTTAATGGACATTCCCCATGCATCACGTGATGTCATTTAACCGACTTACGAAGTTAGCCGAATACAAGTCGAATATTTTATCGTAGCGGCGCACGCGCCGGTCCCCGACTCCTGGGGGATTTCGTGTCAATAGTTAAACATTGAGCAACACAACATATTCATGCATACATATAGAGCTCTATACTCTACAGCTGTATGCGAAGATTTTCGGAATACATACATGATATTTTGGATCAACCTGCGAGCCAAGAGATGAAGCATGTCTTTAGAAATCGTCATCACCGACTTCCATGTCGGCGTCGTCAGAGTATTGGACAGCAGTTTTTTTGGTGGGGGATTCTCCAACTGGATCAACCTCTGCCTTCCTTTTTCCTTTCCCAGCACCCGACCCAGTGGTTCGCTGCACCATATCAGCCTGCAAGTATGGGTTGTACGGCATAACCTTCATTCTCTTGAGGATTAGCTGATAAACTCTGGTACCGTTGACTTCCTTGCGGTTCTTGTCATTCTTGATGAACCAGCTGCCAAACTGAACTTAGCGTGTGAACATCTCCAAGCAAAGGCTAGACTTACAGTTTGAGACATACTTCGACTTCGACGACATCACCATCATTCAACATCGTAGCATATTCTCCAGCATGAATGAAAGTACCAAGGCAACTACGCACGTCAGGTGATACAATTTTCACGTCCTGCAATTCTCGTCCATGGGTGGCAAGAAGACCGGCATAACGACCCTCGGGATCAGGGAGGTCTGCAATAAACCAGCTGTTGGTTCCACGGCCTGTTAACAACATTCAGATGTCATCTTGCAGATCAAGATTGGCAAGTGGTTCACCTGTCTTCGTTGCGTTCGCCTGGGTGGACGTACTGTTTTGCTTTTTGGCTGCAGTTTCTCGAACTTTACCTGCATCACGTAAAAGTTGATGAGCAAGTCAGCACACATATACTGTGTGGGAAACATATCATACGCACTCGGACTGAGAAGTGTTTTCGATTCTGCTCGAGTATGTAGTCAGTAGAAGAACAGTGTAGAAGTGAAACAGACGTACTTCCAATGTTGTTGCGCTGTATCTTGGGGGTTTTGTCTGCAGACTGCGAGGGCACATCCTTGAACAGCGCCTCAGTACTGACTATGAGGACCCAGCTATTGTCCCTTTCACGCCAACAAGGTTTGAAGCCAGGCCTTTTCTGGGGCGGAGTTTCTGAAACACAGACTCTATCAGTGCAACACAATGATGGGGTACAATCTTACTGGCGTTCCGTGCTTCCTCAACTTCCCCACAAAGGGCAATGATGGTTTCGAAGGCGTAACGACAACATTCGATGGCTTCCTGCGGATATTGATGAGAGTTGTCGACATCTTCCAAGGCTCGAAGTCCAAACTGGGCCTTGGCCCTTTTGAGTGCCGTGAAGTCAAGCTGAAACTAAGTCAGATCTCTCTCTAATAAGATCAGACATCTGGAAAAAAGAAGTGTGCTGGTAGTAACCCTAGTTACTATATAGACTACATAGCACCACATAGTAATCACTGCATTTGGGGTTTCTATGTTGCCTACATAGTAAATTGAACAGCTTCAGGTGCTATGTAGGCAGTGGCATGACCTGCTGACACTATGAACTAGTACGAAGTCTACCGAGTCTACTTAGTCATGCCCAGCAAGCTAATCAACAGGCTCTATTACAACTCATACATACAAATGTAACATAGCATCC
>QFEL01002759.1:0-22332 GCA_003316195.1 Neoboletus brunneissimus
TTCTCTTGCCCTTGGCCTCAGTGCCAAAATGACATCACCAGCGAAGTGGTGGATCACCCTGAGCCGCGCCGTTTGCGGCTCCGATCACATACAACTCGGTGTCACCGCACAGTCAGTGCACGTTCATACAGCCGACCCACCCGGTTAAAAGACAAAGCATTTTGGTCTTCGGGGGAAGAAGAACCCTTCAAGGGCGGCCGCACCCCGTGCCGATTAGAATACATCTTCTTCGTAGTGACTTCGGCGAGGATGTAGTCGGGGGCCTCCAATGGAGTTTCTTTGTGATATCGCTCGGGCAGAGCCGTGTAGGGTAGGATGTTGAGGTGACCGACCCCAAAGTTGGCGACGGGACCCCGCGTTTCTTGCTTGGTGAGAGGATCTGTAACTGAGTGCAGATAATGGGGTCGATGTTGGATATTGGAACGATGGAATGAACGCGACTGTCTGGAAATAAAGATTTGAGTATAAGTAAAGTAAAGTCCTTGCGGAGGCACACTTACCGTGAAGCGGAAGGGCGGGCATTGGACCTGCCAGCGAGCTCTGAACAACTCTTCTCACGCATGCCATTGAGTCGCAACCAGCATCGATAGGTAGGTAAATGATCCCGTTCATCGACGACGGCTAAGACTGTCGAGGAGGAAGTGGCCCATTTCTTTTCTCCGCACATGGCAAACGCTTCTGAAAATAGCACCCTGCCAGTGAACGATGCTTATTATCGCCCATCGTCAGACAGCAGTTCAGCAAGACTGTTCATTACATCATATTGAAAAATGAAACTGGGCGGTTTGGATTTGTAAGTTGAACGAAAACATGCAATCGATGACGATTGACCTGCCGTGGCGATCTGCCGGATGATCACCGGATAGTAGGCTATCTCCTCACTACCCAGTACACTCCCCCACGGATCTCGGAGCTGGGACGACGACCTCGAAGAAGTGAGACGGGTAACGACGGATTGTTTGGCGAGATGGTCGGAGCGGTTTACGCCGATTAGGAAGGGGAGGGTTCGTTAGGCAGACGATCGCGCCTCCGTTACCGGTTAGGCGCGCGTGGTGATCTCCACTTCAAGTCCCCCTGCGAAAAACGACGCGGATGACGTACATTATCTTCATCCTCCCACCGCAACTTTTCTCTCGTCCACCGTGTCTCGAACAATCCAAAACGCCGCATCCGTCATATCCTCCACGAGCGTCCTCGCAGTCGAATAAGTTATAACCCCCTTCCTTCAACTCTAGCCTCACACCCACCTGTCTCTCCGACTTTGGCGAGACGACCATAGCGCAACAAGTCGGTGGGGTTGTTGCATTGTCCTGAAAATGTCAAGGTAAGAACAGGAGAGGTGGAAGTGGAGGGTATGAGGTGCGGTGGCGGCAACACTGGGCGAGGGCCAATTTAGGAAACTACCGAACATACAAAGAATGACGTTGTACATTTCTGACGTCATTCCCAAAGCACAGATAAATACGAGCAACCGGTTTGACCTGCTCAGATCAGCACCATGTCTGTCCCCATCTCCACCCCACAGCTACACGATCCATCCCAGCCACCCCCTGCCCCCGGGAGAACCGCAGCAGAGCCTGCATCCCAGGCTGGCAGGGAAAACGACTTCCCTCAAGGTGCCCAAGGCCAACGCGCTCCAGAGGTACAGGGAAGGAATGCGTTCAATTCTGAGCGCCCGCTGGGCGTCACCCCTGTTCCCGAAGGTTGGCCCTCCTTCACATCCTCAAACGGAGGGATGCTAACTCATTCTAGGTGGCGTCGCGATCGGCGGTCAGTCAAACTTGCCCGAGGGACACGCCAATATAGGAGACAAGATCGTAGGCAAGACGCAAAAGGTGGGTTTCGTGTCCGGTAGTTGTTCGACCCCTTTTGACGTCTCGCCAGGTGATTGGAAAGTACACTCACAACCCTGATCTACACGAGAGGGGCGAGCTTCGTGAGACAGGAGGCAAGGCAGCCGCAGAGGGTCGTGCGCGCGCTGCCCACGACTAAAGTTTAAGCCAGATAGACGAACATATCTATATCTGTACGACGGTGGTGTAACCGTAATGTTGACCGTAATGTTGACCCAATATTTGATTGATCGTCGATATGGTTGCCCGTTAGCTTAGACTCTTTGCATGTACTGGCGTATCGAGGATGACCAACGTCGGCGTATGGCTTTGGTATGTCGGGAGCTGCCAGAAAGAAATTGAATTTAGAGTCCTTAGACACTGGCGAGAGAAAGGGTAGATCAACGGTCGGCACCTCGTCCGGAAGGTCTGCAAAGATGGTTCAGGTTCAACCAGCACCGGGATATGGATGGCCCCTGAGTACTTACTCCCTCACCACCATGCTATCTCCAGGCTTGTTCCGTGTGCAGAATTCTTTAAAACCGCACCGTACAGCATGCATGCCAGTAGGGACTCCTTAGGAATAAATCCTGTGGAGATACAGTGAAGAAGTTCACACGAAAACGCACCCAAAATCTACGCAATTTTGTTCTCGTCCGACCCCGGTTTTTTGTTTTCATCATCCTGATTCCCCAGCGCTACACTCAACCTCAAGCCTGTACTGCTCTCGATCCCATCCACGCATCCTTGCCTAATCCTTCCTTTCCCACTTCTCTCCGAGCGTACCCTGTCGATCGAATCTACCATGCAGCAGGAGACTCCTAGATCGCTCGTGTGATGTCCCACGCTTGCATACGTTCGCCGTCATGCCCTACGCTGCCAGAGTGATTCGAGGTGGTCCCACTGCCCAGTGGTTCGGATACCCTTGGCGGGGCG
Organism: Neoboletus brunneissimus; assembly: GCA_003316195.1. Lineage (NCBI taxonomy): Eukaryota > Fungi > Basidiomycota > Agaricomycetes > Boletales > Boletaceae > Neoboletus > Neoboletus brunneissimus. Next base: position 2,769 of record QFEL01002759.1, read on the forward strand.
TGTGTGGTTGAGCAGTCTGGGTGGCATATATCTGGGAACGGAGATCATCGATCAAGTTTCATGCACATGGTGATCCAGCTGGCGCCTTGTACGTTCACACCGCACAAGCATACACGCGAAATTGGATTCGATGTTCCCAAGAATCTAGATAGTGCTCGCCGCGAGCAGAAAATATCCTTGCACACGTTTAAAGGCTTGTGAGCTTGGTTCACTCCAACAAGCTCCAACACTTCCACCAATCACAATTTGGCCCTGGGGATATCTAGCAACGGCCCGAATGCGAGCTTGGCATGAAACTCCGTCATACACACATAAAAGACACTACAAAGCAATGAATGAAACAGTTGAGAAGGCGCGCAATAATTTTAGTCCACATCCAACAGGCCAACAACTCTGTCCCTATCCGATATCTAGCCTCACTCACTGGCCCTCGGGCTTCTTACTCTTGGTCGTGCTGGCTGTGAGGCTCTTGTGAATGAATGGCAAGACACCACCTCCTGCGATCGTAGCGCGTACGAGGATATCAAGCTCCTCGTCGCCACGAATCGCTAGTTGCAAGTGTCGTGGCGTTATACGTTTCACACGGAGATCTTTTGATGCGTTGCCTGGACACCAAAACTATATCAGCACTATAGGCAGAACAGCAGGTATGTCCGACGCACCTGCTAGCTCCAACACCTCTGCCGTGAGGTACTCCAGAATCGCACTCGTATATACCGCAGCTTTCGCACCGATCCGCACGTTATGTTGTGTGCGTTGTTTAAGATAACGATGAATACGACCAACAGGGAACTGGAGTACGTGAACGTCCCGCGAATAAGAAAAAAAAGTAGGGAAACAGAAATAAAATAAGACACACCTGAAGGCCAGCCTTTTGGCTCCGAGTTTGTATTGTGCGAGGCGCTGTCGTCGCGCCGGAACCTGCGGCGCCACCCTGATCGAGTGCGCCTGTCTTTGATTTTCCGCCTGTCGCTTTGGGAGGCATCGTTGAAATAGATGATGACTGTAAGAAGTCAAGGCGCGTCTTACTTTAGGGTTGGCGATTCGGTGGTGTTGTTGATTGCGACGCGTGCTGTCACGTGAATCTCGCAGATTTTATTTCATGCAATCCGAGGCTCCCTCGGAAGGAGACTACTGGGCTACTGTACACTATTGGGCTAGTGTACCGTACTTCACGATAGCAGTTACAATCACTCTGTTGTCTCGGCTCTCGGGTTGATGTGCTTCCTATGCAGATTTAGAGGGAATATGACGGAGTCGGAATGTCCGAAGAAACGCCGGTCACCTCGACAACCCGACTCGGAGATACGAGGACTCTACGAATTGAATGGTATTGCCTTCTTTAAGTCGAAATTTCGCCAAATGTGTTCTCTGTTGTAGTTTCCCGTTTTTACATGAACAACCTTGTGATGGAACCTCAAGTTGTGCATGATTCTCCTTCGAAAGGGCACTTGCCAGTGCCAGCGATGTTTGACACGGGCAAAACACAGAAATTACACAACATCTGAACAAAAATCAACATACTTCAAGGCCTTTCGAGCAACACGTGATATCAAACAGAGTTCGCCCGCACCCCATTACATAGAAACAGACAAAAAATGCAACGCGTACCGAAAAGCAAGACCCAATCAGTTCAATTCAGAAACGGAGTGGGTGTACAGGTCGGAGTGATTGTAGGGTGATACGGTCCAGCAGTCGACCTTGGAGGGGGTAGGGTCCAAGTTTCGGACGGGTTATCGTACGGGCAAAGCTCCCGCGTGGCATCTACCAGCCATGATCGTCGGTTGAGCGCCCACGAGACCTTCAAAATCAGAGGAGACTCACTGCTCAACGGCTGATCTGTGGGAATGTTGGCATAGTCCTCGACGAAGACGATTGCCATTCCCCTGCAGGTCAGGACAGGAGGCATCAGCATGGGGCATCACCCCGCAGCACAAGGAAGATTTACGTGTAGAGATGCCATTCGTTGTGGCTACACCACGTGTTAGCCCTTTTCAACGATCCCGGACAACAGCTTCTGCTCTCACCAGTGAAGTATCCAAGGCCCGGGATTATCAGTGATGAACCTGATCGTCACGTTATCTGACTTGGCGTCCAATCCGGTGCTGACGGTGTCTCTCACGACAGGTCTGTCACTGGGGTTTCGGAATCCGCTATCTGCACTCTTGATGACCGCGAAATGGTGCTGTTTCAAGTTTCAATCAAGAGGGGATATCAGTGTATTGTTCCACATACGCCATGTAGGTGGAAAGGATGCTAGTGTCATAAAGGAGTCAGATGGCGGTTACGATGCACCACGCTCACTGTACTCACGGGACGACCTGGCGTAGCATCAAAGTGGAAAGTAATCTCAACCACCTGGTCCCTTGGAAGGAAATAAACAGATTTCCTCGGATCAATCGCCCAGCTCGGTGTTCCCTTCATGATCTGCAACAGAACAGGGACACTGGGTGGTTCATATTGAACGCCGTTGATCAAGAAGTTGTAGTCTGTATAAATATCCTTGTTCATCACCACGTTGAGCCTGACGTCTGGAATGGGTTTAAGAAGGCGAGGGGGAGGCTTCTCCAGCGAGCGCAGACGCGTCTCATTCAAATAGTTGTTCGTCACGCTGACCGTTTCGGGATTCTTTTTTGGTGCATTGATGTACCTCAGTATGGCGGTGGTAGTCGCGTTCATGAGTTCTGTTGGCTTCGGAATCGCGCGGATCCAGTAGTTGTCGACTGGTTGGTTAGCGTTGAGGATAAACGAGTAACGCTGGGCCGCATGGATCTGGATAGAGTCGACGACGTAGGGCTCGACGTACTCTCCATCGACTTCTATGACTGTCATGGTGTGGTTATCGATCGTAAAGTTGTAGAATTGTTTGCATGCCATATTCAAAAGGCGGAAACGATAACGTTTGTCTTTCTGGACCTGGTAAGTAGCGGCATCCGGACAATATCTGTTCTGTGGGAGATAACATCCAGTCCCACCAATGAGGACCGAATCGGGCCAGACTTGTCGGGGCGTGTCGGGTGAAGGGTAATGGTACCTGTGCGGCGAAAATCGGCACACGTGTTAATTTGAGTTGTATGTGCTTACCAGTCCATCAAGGTAATAATTGTAGCATCTATCGTGGATGAAGTCATTTTGTCAATTCACTAATAGTCAAAACACGAACCGTTGTCAAAGTCGTACAGGTCCTTGAAGGGATCCTCACGATCACGTATGATGAGAGGACCACGGAGACCGTCACAGTATTGTACTGCATAGTGGGAATGATACCAGAACGTGCCGACCTGGTCTCCCCCAGTGAAATTATACAAGAATGAATTTCCAGGGGAGATCGGACACTGAGTGACATAGGCTGTACCATCCATCTGGTTGGAATGGTGCTGGGAGATACCATGCCAGTGCTGTGAATATGGTATGGATGAGTACCAGGTAGGACAGCCGATGAATATTCACGAGCACTGACAATCGTTGTTCCAGTGAACATGCTGGTATCATTCAAATTATTAGCGACATTAATCAGGAATCTGTCACCCTTCAATTTGATTATATCATGGCTGAATGCTGCAGATGGAAGGGATGTATACCTTGTATCCGGAAATGACGGGACCTGGGAGGGTAGGTTGTTCACCTTTCTTCCCAGCAAGGACGGCACTGAGGAGTGTCAGCATCTTTAGCTCCCGGGCCTGAATAACTCACACCTACACTCTTGACAAGCCATCCGGATTCACACAGTAGTTAACAATTGAGAGGTCGACGGGAGTTGTCCGACCGGCAGTGAGGGCCGGGACATGGCCAGTAGTGAGGGGGGTGGTCTGATCAGGAGAGAGACCATTGGTTGAGGTAATAAGAGGAGGTATCGCAACTTGGGTGTCTCCGCCAAACCAAGACACGAACCAAGGCATGACCCAAGGTATAAGCCATGACATGGTTGAAAGTGGGGTCGAACAAATGGACTGAACAGACACAGTGACTTTATATCCTACCAACTCTGAGGGACCCCCAATCAAAGTGCCAGGGGCGGGGACCCTAACTAGAGCTCACACCGGCGCGGACGTAAAACATCATAAGACATCCAAACTATGTGTTCTGCATATGGTTAGCCAGACACTAGGGTGAAAGAAAATTCGAGATCAGAGCGCAGATATTCGGCCACTGCTCCATGACGAGTTTAGCGGAGCGGTTCTAAACTAATTTGGGCATGTCGGCTGAGTACAAACGAAGGGAACATACGAGAAACCTACGTATCCGCTGAATTATTCAATATAAAAACATCGGCACTGATCAGAATGGTGTGAAGAAGTATTTGGACATGATAGGAAGCTAACTGCGAACCGAGAAAGGGGTTCTGCGTGGAACGTCAAGCTGGCCAGATGGGATGGTTATCCCGAGCAAAGCCAATAACGGCATCGTTCCCCCGGAGATGGTTCGGGTCAATAGCGTGGACGTGCCAATGAAGCAACCCTCTTGGATCCTCGGTTTTTGAGAATTCGGATGCTCGTGTGTACCTCGGCCCGTCGTTCCACTACTCAAAACCGACGCCCATCTTTAGGCACAATTCCCGACCTGATAGAGCGTACGGCACACCTGAACCGTCATCATTCTATGTACAAAAGCAATGACAAAATCACCTACAGCGCAGCTTCGTCGTTGCAGGCTTAACGATGAATGCATTGATTTTGTTTGACAGACCGGTGTTTGTGCGACGACAGTGTGTATCGCCTAAAGTCGTCTTCCCACTTATATTACGAGAAGTTCAACAACTGACCCCACTTGTTCTCGAATTCCGCCACACGTTCACGCTGGGTCACCGTGTACCGTTCCCTGACTTCCAGAAATGTGTGCGTTTGTATCGAGAGTGCGGTGGAGCGATTCGCTGAGGATAAGGGTTAGCCAGGCAGTGGGCGTGGGTGCGATTCTAGAGAGCGTGTCGATGGCGACGAGGCCTGTAAAACCGAATGTGGAGGTTTGGTAGAGATCGGGGAGATGGGTGGTCCACCGGGGGCCCATTGGGATTTGAGGGTGCGGTCCCTCATGGCAGCGGGAGGTCATCAGCTGAAATTACTACAATTGTAGTCGTTCCAGTACACTACATAGTGCTACGAAAGTGTAGCAAACCTGAGTTTGAATGAAAACCTAATCTGGGTTTGAAACTAGCGCTATGGTGGTAGTTCGTAACTCTAGTGCACTAATAGTACAAAAAGTGTACCACGATTGCTCGGCAGTAACCAGTGCATTATGTAACAGCTTATCATCGCACGCTTACAGTAGACTCTCTTGTAACCCATATCCCTCGGGATAGGCCGTGGGGTATGGGTTATGAGGGAGTATGAGTTGTGCGGAGATCACCCATTACGTAGTAAGCTTATGGTTATGCACGTATATTAGTCTAGTGGGATTCCAAGGGTATTATGAGGTTATGTACGAGACAAATAGCTAGTTATCTTAGTATCCGTCATACCCTGCATCCCCAGTGTGCGCGTCTCCCCGAATGTACCTAACATCACCTCAAGCTTGCAAGCAGATGGGTTTTATATCCTAGATTAGGGTTAGTGCTTACATAAGCATACCATAGTTAATTCTTCGTACTGTAGCTTTTACTTTAGTGACTACTAAAGTTCCTACAGCAGATGGACTGATGATCCCCTTTGTATATTTACGCAAGGTACACATTGCATGAAGGGCTTGATTGACTATCTTTGGAAATTCCAGCTAGATTTTGGACTCAAGATAGGTTTCAAACTCGGGCCGGGTCCTGGTAGTGGCCTACCGCCATAAGTAGACCGCCGATCGTGGCAATGATATGGCCAAAAATAACGTGTAGTACATGTATTTGTTTCAAGTCCCAGTGGTTTCAACTCTCAAGTGCCCGTGGTGTTTCAAGCCCCGGTAAATGACTGTACCTTATCGAAGTTAACTGCAGCCTCATCGTATCCTCAGCGCTCAGCGATGCTGGGTAACCTGTGAGGATGCAACGACTCGGAGGTATCCGAGAGACCGGAGAACACAGAGAGACTGCGACGAACACGGCGGATCATTTCAAGGGATGAATTCGAAGTTCAGGCCATCGATTTCCGGGCGCGCCTGCGGACGACTCGGACTCGGAGCGTAGACAAGTTGGCTCAACTACCTCCTACAAAGAAATCGTACCCGACGGTACCGGGGGCTACATACGTCCGCGAGACATGTTGCCTGAGGTTGAAAGCAGTGGAAAAGGAATAGGGAGTCGGAAGATGAGATCCACCGACCCTTGCTCTCAGACTCTCTACTTAAAGCCTGGACCTCGCCCTGGTACATTCGTCTCATATCCTCCTCCTCGTACAACATGATCTCCAAAGCCATCTATCTCAATCCTAACAAAACTTGGACGGACCTCCGGGTTCGTGCCGAACGTTCTCCATTCTACCAACGCATGAACAAGCGCATCCTCGTTGTCGGAGGAAGTGTTACCGGCCTCACGTCTGTATCCTTTATCGACGTCCCAGTGTCCGCCATGTTGATACTGACTCGATGTTTCAGCTCAGCCTGGTTGCTCCTTGATCTTGGCTACGACGTGACCATTATCTCGGACCGCTATGCACCTGCAATGCCCAGTGTCACTGGTCAGATCGCGGGTGCCTTGTAAGTTGTTTCATCTGCTTCAAACTATTTCACATGTCGAGCGACTCGGACGCACAGATGGGAATATCCTCCTGCTGTCTGTGGTCAGCACACCGATCAAGCTTCTGTAGAAAAGTCCAAACCCTGGTCACTGATTTCAAGGTAAGGCTCAGAGTCCATCGTGTAACGCAGACTTGCGGATGTTCAAGCCTTCGTCAGGAACGTGTTTGAAGACTTGGCCCTCGGTTATCACGATGATGACCACGGAATCGTCCTCCGTATGGCCAACTTCTTTTTCACAAAGCGCCTGGACCATCCCGACATGTGCGGCCAGCTCGAGAAGATGAACGAGATTGAGAAAGTCAGGATCCCCAAGTTCAGGCATGACCCTGGATTGATTGAACATCATTCAATTCCCCCCGAAGCCAATGTCATTGACGCATACCAGCACGAAGCACCCGTTGTACGTCTGTCCCACATCCACCCATTCCGGATCTGATTTGGTGTTTCAAATAGATAGATACTGACGCATACCTTGTTTGGCTGAGAGAATTGGTCGCCGACAAGGGTGCTGTCATCGAAACCCTCGGTGCACCTATAAAGGGTGACTTGTTTGATCAAGAATATAAGTTCTGTGCGCGCTACAGTGCTGATGCTATTTTGAATGCGACCGGATTGGGTGCTATTGAACTGGCCCATGACCCTACGGTCTACCCTGTCCGGTGGGTTAACGCGGTCCGACTGATGATCATATGGCGCTGACGACGAAGCTGATCGTTCTTGCTAGTGGTTCGTTATTGCGGGTCAAGAATGACGGAAGGAGCTTCCCGAAGATTACTGAGGTCCTGGCAGTTAGTAACACCGATATTCACAAATCCGACGACATAGTGTTCATCGTACCACGGTGAGTAACTTTGATGCATCTCGCCGTACCAGTCGAGGTGATGTTCTGCTTCCATAGCAATGAAACCACATTATTACTCGGAGGATCGGTTGAACCACACAAGTGGTCGTTGGCCCTCTCAGACGAGAGTAGCCTGGTCAAGAACATGAAAGAGCGTTGCGAGAACTGTACGTGAATACCTGTTCAGGAATCGGGAGTGAGGTATGCAGGGCTGATGTGTCCGTTGATCCAGTCATCCCCGCGTTGAAGAATGCAGAACTAGATGAGGTTCCATTCGTCCAGGGTTTACGCCCATTTCGCACGGGATCCAGCCGCATCGAGGTGGATGGTCGTATCCACAAGGACGGCAGATCAAGTCGGATTGTTCACGCTTACGGCCATGGAGGGTCCGGTTTCACACTGTCGTTTGGATCCGCACTGCTGACCTTCAAGTTGCTCGATCACCTGCTGGTTAACAAATCCGTAAGCGTGAATGGGAATGGAGTGTCTCACAATAGTTGCATCATGGTCACTATCTAGAGATCATGGAAAGGTAACTAGCACCTTACTATGCACAGAGTTTGGATCATGTTTAGATGCGAGTTATTTATGCTTGAAACTACTCTCACCGAACTTGTTGTTCTTGATAATTTTAAGTTTCCCTTCCGTTGGGTAAAACGAGTAACTGTAGTACATCCCATGAAGCCAAGTGACATTGATCACCAGTCTGGTGACCAGATCGGTCTATGAGGCAAGCTGTCGATAGATGGTCTGGTAAAATTCACAAAAATTTTGGAGCAGATTGGATTCTTATTCCGTGTTGGAATAGCTCCAATGGGCACATTCGAGTCATCGCTGGAGCTCTCGGTGCCCTCCCGAACTTCCATTGCATCCATCACAGCTGTGTACATGTCCTGGTCGGTCACATTGAAGGTGTTGTGTGCCTCCGAAGCTGGATTGAGGAGCTCAGCAAGATCCCATCAGTGGGATGGTCAGCTGGTAGCCGATCACGACCAATCCTCAGATGGCCCATTTGGTTCGGAATGCTGACAGCGTGTGAGGCCTTGAGGTTTCATAGTGACGAAGCGTCGGTGTGTTGGGCTGCTGTTGCCACGTCACCTAATTTAGAAATATGCCGGCAGTAATATATGGGTTACTCACCCTCCAAATAGCTATGGGGCATGGGGTATGGGGTATGGGTTTTGGGGTCAAAATCCCTGCAAACCGACTTGGGAAATGTGAAAATGTATAGGGAGTACATATGGGTTATGTAGGGTATGGGTTACAAGGGAGTCTACTGTACTTGGCAACACCGCTGTCAGAGTCGAAATTTTGAAACGTTGATTCTGGTGGCGACCACAAGGCACGCCAATCACTATTCATTTGGGCGGAAAAGCATGAGACGTGGTTGCTTCGGATGCTTCGCTCTGAATTTTAAGATACGTCTATCTAAGACTTTGGGAGCCTCAGGTTGTCTGGCATAACCGTGTTAGCCATGAGGTGCTACAAGGCACCCATGCTTCCCCGATCCAGGCCACTGAGTGGAAGTACTGTCTCGCAGCATAGGAATTTGGTTCTTATCACTGTCTTAATGTCGCCGAAGTGTTTGAAATGTCGGGATGTCGGAATTCCACCACGATGGGCCGCTGGAATAGGCACAGCCCTAAGCGTACAGGAACGACATAAAAATAACACAAAAATAACCAGGGCAGGTCTCTACCACGAGTCCGTCTCTTTCCCTCCCTCCCTGGTATCTTTTTTTCCGTCTTCTGTTGGTACTGACTCTTCTAGTTCTCCTATCCATCTACTTACACGCTTTACACTGTTGTGAATGCCCGCCCTTGCCATGTACAGCAGAGTAATCTCCGCTGTGTATTGCAGGCGTGTGCACACATTATTTTTGGGCACTTAAATTCGGCAGGTGATGAGTCCGCAGCTTGCCTCGTACGGCTCCATATTGTTCGGTTCGCACAAGAAGGAGGAGCCCTTGGCAGGTCATCGCATCAAACCCTGGATGTGCTTGCCTTGCAGAGACGTTGCAAGATTCGGGTGCTGCTGCTGCGTTCAGTGATTGCCGTCGCCACAGGGAGAATGCCTTGCTTCACAAGCTAGCTTCGACGTGCGAAATGGTGTCTCATTGTTTTATGATGTCGAGGGCCAGCATTCCCGCGGGAGCTGGCTCGGCGAGAGCAAGGTACTCGGCTTCCCAATCAAGAATAATACTTCACGATGCCAGTTTGCGACTAGCATGCTTTTGGTTTCGGACACATGCATCCGAAAGATATACCCCACAAGGCCGTTGTGGAGTATTCACTGGTGCCCAGGCCAACCCGTTCGTTTACCAAGCTCTCCTTTTCATTCCAACCCGGCTGTCCATCATTGTCATTATGAGATACACGCCAAACGAGTTGGCATGGTGACGTTTTATCTTAACGCCAACGGAGCGTCTCGGGTTCCGCCGTACAAGGAGCATGAAGTGGATATGCGCGATGGCAACGGATATCTGTTCACCGGCACAGCAAGACCGACCCTCGCCGCGGCGGGTGGGTCGATCAATCACCCCAATCACCCTGTACAGGTGCAAGAAAGGAGGTGGTGAACTGGGATTGATGTTATCGCATTCGGACAGACGCGGTGCAGGCTCGGGTGGTAGAGTGCCCAGGGCAGCCGGTGCCGACGTACCTGAGCGGACCAGATAACTTGTCAAAAAGTAAAAGATAAGTAAGTGGGGGTCTTACGACAGGCCCTGATGCTTGGCGGGATGTAATGGCGAAATCAGCGCAGTGTGACGGACTCCCCAAGCTCAATGGCGAAATCAGCTCACTCAGTCTGGTGGCACAAATTCCAACGGGATCTCAACGGCGAGAGAAGATAGGCCTCATAAAAAGCTCATATTGGGCTTTGCCGTTTCCTTCTGCTTCGTATGACTACTATGGAGAAGTCCGTTAGCGACTCTAGTCAACGAAAGTCGGTGGATGGCGAGGGACGCCATGGAATACAGATAGGGTACTTCCTCTCCATCTTACACATCCACAAATTTTTTCACTGACCTTTCGGCGCCAACAGCTATCGCACTCTGTCAATTCGCGTTGATGAGAAGCTGCGAGAAAAGCCCGACAAGTCTGCGGACCCTTCAGATGCCATTGCTGCCATCGACGTCCACCTCGTCTCGACCGACGAGGTTTATGTTCGCTATTCGTGCAGTCCCGCCGTCGGTCTTGAGTCTGCTGCAGTCCAGCGCAGATTAAAGGATGGGAAAAACATTATCAGCCCCCCTCCTACCAAGTACTGGCTCAAGGCGCTCAACTACATCTTCGGTGGTTTCAACTTTCTTATGTGGATTGCGTTCATCGTCACAGTCGTAGGTCTCCTCATCTGCATCCACCGCTCTTCCCGTAAATAATGAATGACCCTCTAGCTCTCCTATAAGCCCTTGGGGTCACCCCCGCTAGCCTTTAACCTCGGCGTCGCCGTTCTCCTCGTATGTACCACCTCTGTTGACCTGCCCTTCTTAGTTGTCAGCGTCATACCCCTCATAGCTACTCGTCATCGTCGTTTCTGCGACCTTTTACGCTTTGGTAGACTGGAACGCAAATCGCATCATGAAGTCCATCAAGTCTCTTATTGCAGAGGAGGCGGCGGTCATACGTGACGGTAACCAACAACTCATCCCCGCAAATGACATCGTTGTTGGAGACATCATCGTGCTCTCTACTGGTGATCGTGTGCCTGCCGACCTCAGGATTGTTCAAATGTCGTCTGATTTGCGCTTCGACCGCTCTCTTCTTACCGGTGAAAGGTCGGCTCAACTGATTCTCCCGCGAAGATACCATCACTGATCCCTATGCTAGTGATATGATCCCGGGATCCCTCGATGCCACTTCCGACAACGCCCTTGAGACACGCAACTTGGCTCTCAACTCGACGTTTGTTACGCAAGGCAACTGCCTTGGTGTAGTATTCGCCACCGGTGATCGCACTGTCATGGGACGGCTAGTCCGCATGTCTGGCGAGACAAAGTTCAAATTGACGACCATCCAAAAGGAAATTTGGTTCTTTACCAAAGTCATTTCCATTGTCGCCCTGTCTCTTTTCTGCCTTTCGCTCCTTTTGTACGGTGTTTGGCTTCGCAAGAGTTACCCAGGATATCTCACTATCAGTAACGCCATTATCAACTCTATAGGGTGTCTTACAGCATTCGTGCCCCAGGCAAGTCTCTTCATCTGGAATAGTGTACCAAAATACTTAATCTCCTTATACTCAGGGTCTCCCTGTTTGTGTCGCTCTGTCCTTGACTGTAATTGCACGTCGCATGGCCAAGAGAAACGTGCTTGTCAAAAACTTGGCGACCATCGAAACACTTGGCTGTATTTCTGTCTTGTGCTCTGACAAAACTGGTACTCTGACTGCGGGAAAGATGGTAAGCCGTACTAGTGCCTTTACTCAACTGGTTCGCTTAACACTCCCTTCAGGCCGTCGCATCGATCGCGTTCCTCGACGCTTCTATGAGAGCTGACGAGATTGAGGGACAAGTAGCGGAAATGGTTGATCCTCGGCTATACGCTGGCCTTGATGCCATCCACAAGGTCACCAGACTATGCAATGGCGCTAAGTTTGATGCTGCTACCGCGGACCGCTCAATCGCCGAGCGTGTCATCAAAGGAGATCCCACCGACACTGCTCTTCTCCGGTTCTCTGAGGCACTATCCGCCCCTAGCCTCAACATCAATACTACTTCGCTCTTGGATAACTCCAGGCGTCTATTTGAGATCCCGTTCAACTCCAAGAACAAATGGATGCTTTCGGTCATTGAGGTCCACGATGTAGTCGAAGGTGATATCAGCGAAAAGAACAGCAAGACTTGGATGTTCGCCAAGGGTGCTCCAGACATCTTATTCCGTTCTTGCTCTACGGTCATGAGATCGGACGGCTCTGTTGTGCCGTTTGATGGCTCCGCGAAGGAACAACTCGCCGAGCTCCAGAGCATGTGGTCGAGCGAAGGCCAGCGTGTCCTTGCGTTGTAAGTCGATTCCATTGTTTTCCATGCTGGCGTGTTCGCTCAAGAATAGGATAGATGCCGCAAGCCACTCGATGTATTCAAGGGTCACCTGCCGCCGAGTGATCTGGAAGCTGTCATGTATGGTGAAATGCAAGACCTGACCTTGGTTGGGCTAGTTGGCATCCGTGACCCGCCCCGGCCCGACGTTCCGGTGGCTATTGATATCATTCGGAAAGCGGGTGTCCGGGTATTCATGGTTACCGGTGATTTCAAACTGACCGCCGTGTCAATCGCTCGTCAGGTAGGCGGCCGCAGTTGTACATGCTGGCGGTGTCCTTGCTGACGCGATGGCCGCCTAGGTTGGTATTGTCACGCAAGAACGCATCGATACCATTGACGACGTTCATGCGGCGGCCGACAAATATCCAGAGGGCATTCGCCCACCATTGATTAAGCCCTCCGATGATGATCCTCTTCGCGCCCTCGTTCTAACCGGTGAAGATGTTACCACCCTTAGTCCCACCGACTGGAATGTGGTTATCGGGACTTACACCGAAATTGTATTCGCGCGCACGACCCCTGACCAGAAAATGTCAATCGTAGAGAACATCAAAGCACGTGGGGACAATACCGTCGCAGTCACTGGCGATGGCGTGAACGATGCGCCGGCGCTCAAAGCATCTGACATCGGTGTCGCCATGGGAAGCGGAAGTGATGTTGCAAAGGAAGCGGGTGAGTCTTGTTCGGACCTTTCCATCGTTATCCATCAGCTAATCCAAACAACGACGGTAAGCTGCACTCATTTTGCTCAACAATGACTTTGCATCCATCCCGGTGGCCATCGAAATGGGTCGTTTGGTATTTGACAATCTGAAGAAAGTGACGCTTTATCTCATGCCGGTACGTCACCACTGCCAAATCCCAAGCTGAAATGTGATGACTCACCTGTCCCTCAAGGTCGGTTCATACACCGAATTCATGGGAGTGCTTTCCAACGTCTTGATGGGAATGCAAATTCCTTTAAGTTCGTACTTGCAGGTCTGCTTCTCGATCACAAACGATGTCGTGATGTCCATTTCTTTGATGTACGAGAAAGCGGAGGCTGACCTCATGCTGCGAAAACCGAGGAATGCGAGGACAGATCGCCTCACAGACTGGCGGCTGTTCTTCCAAATTTACCTGGTTAGTCATTGCATAGGTTCGAAGAGCATGGACTTACGGTCAACTAGTTCCTCGGGCTCATGGCTTGGCCCTGCTGTATGGCCATGTGGTTCGTATACATGAACCAGAACGGACTCGATTTCTACGACGTCATCCTGACTTACAATCTGTGGGGAGATGGCTGGCAGGGTAAAACAGCTGATGAACTCACGAACCTCGTCAACACCGGGCAGTGTATCTAGTTAGTGATCTTTTTCTCCTCAGTTACTTGATCGCTGACCTGGAGTAGCTACGTGACCATGGTATTCATTCAATACGGCAACCTCCTTGCTATCCGTAACAGGAGAGTCTCGCTCATGCAGTCGAATCCACTCTGGGGGCCAAGGCAGAACCTGGTTGTGCCCGTTGGGATGGTTGGCACGGCTCTGATTGCTATTGTCAACCTCTATGGGCCTGGGCTTCAGAGTGTCTTCTACACCACGCCGATCCCAACTATGTTCTGGTTCCCACCTTTCGGCTTCGGGCTTGCGATCCTGATCGTAGACGAACTCCGCAAGCTAGTCATCAGGACTTACCCAAAAGTAAGCCACGAATGTATGAGTACAACGATGTCATCTAACCGCCTTGGGCTAGTCAATCATTGCCAAGATGGCATGGTGATATATTGGCATGGCGGCTTGCCGTCGTGGATCAATTTCGGCTATCAACAAGAGTTCACATGTAACTCGTATTATATCCTGAGAGTGTCTTGCAGCAACCACACATTATGTATTGTGACATGCTTGGAATGTTATCAGAGAATTGATTTTGGAATTGATATTGATTTCGTACCTAGTTCCTCGCGAGCCGCTTCGCCTAAATGTGGGCGTTGGAGCTGATATGGTGCTCGGAGTGCGGTCACGATAAGCCCCACATGTCAACGTTGTCAACTACGTCATTTCCTTTATTCTGGCCACCGCCGTGCGCTACTCACCGAAGTGGAAGCGGGGGAGTCCCCACCGCCCATCGGCACGCGAGAGCGGCGGCTTGTCGGGTGGGAGAGTGGTCTGTATGGATCAATAGTACCTCGCGGGAGGTCATTTTATAGCATCGAGCTTCAATGTTGGAGGCCCTTTCGCGAATGGAATGATCGCAACATCGATTGGCTAGACCCCTGCCGACGTTGCTCCCAGGCACGCAGGGCTTTCTCAGCTGCTAGCGCGCTTCACAGCGAATACCGCGCAGTCGATTGTGGCGTAAGATGATCGATAACCGATGGCATGTGTCGAGTGGCCCTTGGAGACGAAGCTGCCCCAATCTGGTAGCCGGGTGGCGATGCACCGCTTGCTACGAGTCACCGAACCTGCATTGTGAGTGCTGTCCGACTGTCTAAGATACCATAGCGAGACTCGCACTCCGCACCGTCTAATCTCGCGCAAAATATGCTTGAATGGCGAAAACAGCGCGGGTCACGTCACCCTCCAAGGCGGCCTGAGATAAAGGAATCTTCGAGCAACCCCACAAGACCTGCAAATAGGCCCTATGGAGTTCCAGAAGACGAACTCGAAGGTGTCCAGCTCCGGAAAGGACAAGGTTTCCGGCTACGGTATTCAGGTTGGGTGAGGACTCTATCTTGCGTCCCCCGTCCATTGCTCAATATCAATGCCCACTCTAGTTATCGAACGCTTTCCGTTCATGTCGAGGAAAGGCAGCCGCCCATTAAGCCCAAGGCCAGCGCTGACCCAGCAGATGCCATCGCGAGTATCGACGTCCATCTCATCACCCCAGAGGATGTGTACACCCGCTACTCCACTCACCCTGTTCACGGCCTGGACGATGCCGCCGTTCAGCGCAAGATAAAGGATGGCAAGAATGTCATCAGTCCTCCACCAACTCAATACTGGAAGAAGGCGCTCAACTATGTCTTTGGTGGCTTCAACTTCCTCATGTGGATTGCGTTCATTTTGACGATCGTACGCATCTCGCAGTCAAAATTATCTACCGGTGTTCACGCTTACTCCCCACAGTTGTCATACGAGCCCCTTGGCGACCCACCTTCAGCCACCGTACTCGGCGTCGCGATACTGTTGGTGGGTGCTATCGGTTGTGTCATTCTCGCTGTTTTTCATCTTTTCCGGAAATAGTTGCTTGTTATTCTCGTTTCGGCTACGTTCTATGCCTTGGTGGACTGGAGTGCTAGCAGGATCATGAAGTCGATAAAGTCTCTCATTGCTGAGGAAGCATCCGTGATTCGCGATGGCAAGCAGGTGCTCATTCCCGCAAATGAAATCGTCGTTGGCGACGTCATCCTCCTCGGAGCTGGTGATCGCGTTCCAGCCGACTTGAGAATAGTACAGGCTTCCTCGGATCTTCGATTCGACCGTTCCTTGCTTACTGGCGAGAGGTGAGCTCACCCAGCTTTGTAAAGTTTTTGTGCGTGAGGGGGCTAAGAGCAGCACAGTGAGATGATTCCCGGTGTCTTGACAGCGACGTCAGACAATGCCCTTGAGACCCGTAATCTTGCCTTGAATTCGACCTTTGTTACTCAGGGTACCTGCACTGGCGTCACATTTGCTACCGGTGACCGGACGGTGATGGGTCGCTTAGTAGCTATGTCCGGCGAAAAGAAGTTCAAGCTAACGACGATTCAGAAGGAAGTCTGGTTCTTCACGAAGATCATTTCTTGTTTCGCTCTGTTCTTTTTCCTCCTCTCACTCCTTCTGTACGGCGTTTGGCTTCGGACGACGTACCCTGGCTACGACACGACGAGTACGGCCATCGTGAACTCGATCGGTTGTCTCACAGCCTTCGTCCCTCAGGTCCATCATCTTCCAAGTATTTGTGTTTCTTCCTGTCTGACACCTCTTTCTTAGGGTTTGCCCATCTGTGTCGCTCTCTCGTTGACCGTCATAGCTCGCCGTATGGCAAAGCGCTCTGTGTTGGTCAAAAATTTGGCTACTATTGAAACTCTGGGATGCATGTCCGTCCTGTGCTCTGACAAGACAGGTACACTCACGGCGGGCAAAATGGTGAGTCGCTGCGGAGTGGTAGCTTCGCATTCGTGTCCTTATTGGACTATATAGATGCTCGAGAACATTGCCTTCTTCGACAATCATTTTGCCGTTCGCGACATTCAAGAGACGGTCTCGGAAGCCCCAGAACCTGCAAGATTTGCTGGTCTTAAGTTTATCCATCAAATCGCACGGCTGTGCAATGCTGCAAAGTTCGACGCAGCTACGCTAAACAAGCCAGTCGAAGAACGCGGGGTGAAGGGCGACCCGACAGACACCGCGCTTCTGCGCTTTTCCGAGGCGCTTTCTGTCCCACGTTTACGGATCGATACTCCCCAGCTTCTAGAATCTTGGACCAAGTATTTCGACATCCCTTTCAACTCTCACAACAAATGGGCGTTGACCGTTGTAGTTCCAAGCGACGAGAAGCATGAAAAGTCGGGATGGATACTCGTCAAGGGTGGTCCGGATGTGTTGTTCAACTCGTGCAGCAGTGTGCTACAAAGTGATGGTACCACCATCCCATTCGGGCCGGATGAAAGGCAAAGGATGTCCGCGATCCAAAATGAATGGTCGAGCGAAGGCAAACGGGTTCTTGCGCTGTGAGTCTCTTGTTTATTATATCAAGGAGAATGCATCGTTAAAACACATGTCCTGCAGTTGTCGTAAATCTTTGGACGGAATAAAGCTCGGATTGCCCGCAAACACGATGGAAGAGCTGATGTACTCCGAGATGCAAGATTTAACGCTCGTCGGCCTCGTCGGCCTTCGTGATCCTCCTCGTGAAGACGTACCTGCTGCGATGCAGACAATCAGACGAGCTGGCGTTCGCGTATTCATGGTGACTGGTGATTTCAAGCTGACTGCGGAAGCCATTGCGCGTCAGGTAAATTGTCCCTTGTATTCGATCTATGAAGATCTGCTCATGATGTACCTTTTCTCGCCAGGTCGGGATTGTCTCGCAGGAGCGAATCGACACGATCGAAAACGTTAGAGCAGCTGCATCAGAAAAAGCTCCCGCCAAGTCACGCTACGATGTCAAGCCGGCAGACGACGACCCGATCAGATCTCTCGTTCTGACCGGTGATGACGTTTCCACTCTCACTCCACCTGACTGGGATATCGTCGTTGGAACATACACCGAGATTGTATTTGCGCGTACCACCCCCGACCAAAAAATGAAGATCGTCGAGGAGATCAAGTACCGCGGGGATAACACGGTTGCGGTCACGGGTGATGGTGTCAACGATGCTCCTGCGTTGAAAGCCTCTGATATTGGTGTGGCAATGGGGAGTGGAAGTGACGTCGCAAAGGAAGCTGGTATGTTGATCTGCTTATTGGTGTCGTGTCTGATTTGCTGAAATTGGCTTCAAGCTTCCCTCATCCTACTCAAGAATGACTTTGCATCTATACCAGTCGCCATTGAGATGGGTCGTCTTGTGTTCGATAACCTCAAAAAAGTCACTCTATACCTCATGCCGGTCAGTGAATTAATTTCTGCATGCACATCGACAAGGACTGACGTAAATCTCAGGCTGGGAGTTACGCAGAGTTCATGGCTGTCATCGCGAACGTCCTTCTTGGTATGCAGCTGCCCATGACTACGTACCAGCAGGTCTGCTTCTGCATCACGAACGACGTTGCAATGTCAATATCGCTCATGTACGAGAAGGCGGAAGCCGGTGAGTACAGCCTTTGGACCTTGAATGTTTTTTGATCGTACGACCAGAGCTTATGAACCGAAAGCCACGTAATGCGCGCACTGATCGTATGACGGATTGGCGTCTGTTCGTGCAAGTTTACTTGGTGAGTTATCAAGATCAGTTAACTGGGCATGTAGCTGACCGTTTTGTTAGTTCAGCGGGCTCATGCTTTGGCCCTGTGCAATGGGCATGTGGTTCTACTACATGCAGATGCAGGGCCTCGGGTTCTACGACGTCATCTTGGTCTTTAACCAATGGACAGCTGGCTGGCACAACTTTACTGCCGACCAACTCCAGGAGTTCGTCAATGTGGGCACCTGCGTCTAGTACGTCATTGGGGACCCTTCTACTTTCGTCTACTGACAGTGTGTGGTTCTTCAGCTACGTCACGGTCGTCTTTTGCCAGTATGGTACCTTGCACTCTATTCGTAACCGTCGCGTCTCGATAGTAAACTCGAATCCCCTCTGGGGTCCCCGCCGTAATCTGGTCGTGCCGTGCAGTATGGTCGCCACAGCCGTGATTGCGGTAATCAACCTATATGGACCTGGGCTTCAACAAGTCTTCCTCATGCGACCGATCCCCTACATGTTCTGGCTCCTTCCCATGTCTTTCGCGATCTGTATCTTGATCATGGACGAGATGCGAAAGTTGATCGTGAGGACGTATCCCAAGGTGAGGCATCACGTTTACTGTTGTTGCTCTGTTTTATTGACTCGGAAACGCGACCAGTCTTTTATTGCTTGGGTTGCGTGGTAATGTCGTGTTGAATCATGTTGGATTCTCTTTGGGATGAAATGAAGATAGCGGTAGGGGAACAATAGTGGTACATGTACGTACGTCGCGGACAGCGCCACCGTCGCATGCTAATACTAGTTGACGGTGTCCATACAATAGATATGCGCGCAGTGCATAGTGTATTATTCTTATTCTGGCTTCATGTACTAATCTCTCTCTTTTTGTTTCGAAAACGGTGCATGTCATTATTTACGAAAATTGCAATGAAATCTGTGTCAAGAACAACAAGTATCGCAAGTTTGGCAAGCCGTTCAAGTTCGGATCCGGTCTCGTATAGCTCATGTCTTCTGGGACTATAAATGACTTGTCAGATGACCATTAAGATTGCTAAGACGCGCGTGAGTACAGGGTTCTCATTAAAGGAGCAGTGGTGAATCAGAAATAGGTAGCAGTAAAAAAAAGAAACAAGAAAACACGACTTGCAAATGAGGGGAGCTT
>QFEL01002765.1:0-19884 GCA_003316195.1 Neoboletus brunneissimus
ATCCTGGGCTTGCATTCCCAAATGCTGCGGCGTCCCGGCCTCACTCCCGACTATCTCAATATACATTCACCAGATACGATGGTATACGTCAACGCGCTGCATAAGTACATCAAACTTGTGGTGAGAGTGACATCCTTGTCTAACGGTTTGCATAGGATTCCAGTGCTCGATGTAAACTTTGGCTTCACTGATCGTAAGTGACCTAGACCTGCCACAATGCTTGCGTGTAATTTTCTCCGGGTATAGGGGTTCGATTTTATCTCTACGGTTCTGAAGTCACTTCCATCGTCATAGTGATGAGGCTGATAGATTACCAGGTTCCGGCGAGCATTTTCTTTCTATGCTCCCAGCAAACCCGACGTTGGAAGCGAACGGCAAATGGACTACAAACATCGGTGGTATCGATGTCGTTTTTCGGTTGAAGCATGATCGTGTCGACGGATTTTGGAGGAAATTCCACGAATTGATGCGAGCAGCACGAACAATGAAGGCAGAAAGTGGTGCGTTTAGCGTTTTGTTCTATCGGTTGTAGTTACTTAGCCACATTTAACAGGCTAGCTTCAGATAGAACTTGGGCCTAGATATATGGATTGGTCTGTTTTGATGAAACCCGTCTAAGTTAGGAATATCGACCGTGTTCGTAGACGAGTATAAACTCGTTCAGCCCATCATCCCGTGTGACCCCGTTAAGATAGAAGGTAGAGCATGAGAATCGATTCAATGTTCTTTTCTCAGGCACTCCCGGCACAAGCTGAGTTTCAGTCCCCAATCGCAAAAACTAGCAACTGATGGATGGATAAAGAGTGGTCCGCTTCTGTGAACGGGGTAGTGGTCCTGACTGGCCCTGACTATCGGCTATCGTCGGGCAACACTAACCGTTTTGCTGAGGTGCGTAGCAGCCTCCCTGATAAGTAACATAGTGCGTAAATCGCAACTAGTACCTTCGTTTTCGTCAATGATCGGACAAAGACAGCATGGGGAAGGGCACCACTTTTATGATGCATAAATCAAGAAATAAACACCCGATAAGGTTGTGAATACACACGTATTTTGCATTGCTGCATCCCACATCAAATTGACCATTGTGGTTACTGACACCAGTCGATCCGAAGCCAACCATTGAAAGGTTGCCGCTGGCACGCATGAATAAACATGACCGACTGGTGAAATGAACGAAAGACATCTGATGATTGTCCGTGACACGCACGGATCGGAAGCAAACCAACCCGTGTTTCAGGATATTATAATCATTGATCACATCTGAAGTTGTGTCACTATGAATCCCATGTCAAACGTAGCCATCAAACCCCCGACGGCGTGTTCTACCAGTGCCACATAACAATTGTCAGAGGGAGCGAGCTCGTCTCCGCAAGTAATCTATTACTTTGTTAAGAAGGCTAATGAGGAAACAGAACCCCACAACCATTACAGACTTTCATGATAATTGAACCTGCCAAACTTGGGGGTCCCTCATCAGGGCTGCTAGCGCGGAGCTCTTTCGAAACATGTATCCGAACAAGCATCGAAACTCATGGCTTAATCTGGTGGAGAAATTTGTCGAATTCACACTGAGTCGCTTTGAGGCATTCGTTGATGGTAACAATATCCAATGCTATCGTCAAGCTTCACGGTATGGCATCATGCTATCAATAATGAATTAATGACGTCCCAGACTAGCGAGAGAACCCTTCCTTACAATGCAATGAATCCCTATCCCATCCTATGCATTCGATGAGGACCCCGACTATACGGGTCAATATGCTCACAGACCCTTGGCAATCGCGTCCGGTGTGCGGTCGCAGTGATTTGGTTATCGATAGATTCGCCAACTGTTTCAGGTACTAATAGCGGTACTTGAAATCATGGAGACGACCAGGCTCCTGCCCACCGCAGCCAGTGGAGAGGTCGTGGAATATTCTCCGATCGGAGTCGGCCTGTGGACAAATTGAAACCCAACACAACGATTTTCCCTGACCATTTCCCTAATTAAGTAACCAAGTAGGTTGGGCTCCCTGCATTGTGTTGATGATGACTTCTACGACAATCGTTGGGGAAAATTCAGAGTATCACTGAGGACGCATGGGCGGCCGTGGTTAACTGGCTTTCTGGAGACATCGCCCGTACTGCGACGACTCATCGATCATCGATCATCGCCGGATAGACTCGTCACTCAGTGCCACAGTGCCACTAGTTAAATTTGTGTTTGCAGATCTGAGTCTTTTATCGTGTATCCTTGGCCGAGTTGCTCATTCGTGCAAATTACAATCATTTTCTTCATATGAACCCGTGTGATCCGTCGATATGTAAGCAAAGCACTGGCACTATAATCCTCTCAGTGTGATGGGGTACGATCCCAAAGACCAACCGAGCTGCCAGGGCACTTTCGGGTTCCCACCAGCGTTTGCTCGCTCCCATGTGGTACTCTGCATGTATTATGATCATAGCCATCCCAAGGTTGTGGCTCGACAAGCAAAACTGATTTGGGTCGACGACCCGGTGGATGTTTCGCTCGACTGCGTCACGCCGCACAACGGGCAAGGGTCGCGACAGTAACAGCGGGGGCACTTGTCACAAGTGTCAATTGTCCCGATGGTCAGCATTTCCTCTGCAGCATGTTCGGTTTCGCGTGCTCCAATTCCGAATGTCGGGGACGGACACGGCCCACGGAGAGATTTATAATACATATGGTAAACGTTCGACATGGTTTACGTACGCAGCCTAATGCGATGCGGAGACGTTGCGAAGAGGGACCTAATTAACAATCACCTAAAACTACATCAACCGCGCCTGAGATTGTTTGACGGCATTGCGGGGGTCGAGAATGCTAATTCGAACAACCGCCCAAGCCCTTGAGGTCTAAATCATCCAGCTTATAGCGCTTGTGCGCCAAAGCATGAAACGCAATATATCCCTGCAGGAAATGATTGTTGTATATTTTCAATGCCCTAGGATCCGCTGACAGTACTGCTTGGCAGCGACGACTAAGAGATTATCAGAATTGCAGAGCCCCATCAGGTATTGATCGAGAAAGCATACCTCCCGTCGGCAGAGTAAACAGCAAGGTCTTTCATGCATTGCAGTTTAGGCTTCCCAGACATTTGAGCGAGCAGAGAAATGTGATTAGTGTCCTCGCGGACACTCTCTTCTTTGTAGAACGAAAAGAGGTCGCTGCAGTCTATCAGCAATGGACGAAATATAGCGTTCAAATGACTTACTTGACGTCGTCGATGTAATTAACCATGTTCGGGAGAATTTGCACATACGAGCCCAGCGGAATATCGGGTGGGAATGTAAAAATAACAAAGGCTGTAGAAACGCCCATCATGGTGCGCACCCAGCGCGGGTAGCTGATAGCATTCTTGTTCACCTAGGAAATGCGACAGATGTCAAAGTGATCAAAAACAGTGCAAATGACGAGGCGATATATACCCGCATATCATGGAGATCATGGTCAATAATAAGACCGGTGATAAAATCAAGGGAGCTCGAAACAACGAGATTGGCGCAAGTCGGCAGGAAATGATTGTATGAACTCCTCAGGAGTCCGGCAAAAAGGTCGAGCAAAGGATGCAATTGAGGCCCACTGCAGGCGAAACGGGAATGAAACTCCTGAACCGTAGAAGCGTCTGTCCGAGTCAGGTCATCAAAAAAGATCAAGCTAGAAGGCAGATAATTAGCCCCAGGAAATACAGACAGAACAAGTACTCACCAGGTCGTATAAATGCAAATGAATTGGCGAGTGGATGCATTCTCAAGGTGTGCGTATGTTGTTGTAGTAATAGAAGCGGCCCCGTGCAATGCGAGTTGGAATTCTTGCGATTGCGCAATGTCTAGTGGACACCCGCGCTCTATGGCTATCTCAAAACAGCCCTGTGCAAACTCTTCATCGTACGTGACGCTTGGGTAGGCGATGTTGATGTCCTCTAGGAAATCACGGAGGATGTTGCAAATGGAACTGCGGTACCTGGAACTCAGTTTCCCGTTCTATTCCAGTGATACAGATGAGCAGAACACTGAGGAATATAAGTTCTAGCGTACCAAGTCGGTAGAAGGGAAGTCGAGTTCTTCGTCAGATAAGATGCTCGTTGACACACTCGCATTTTCCTGCGACGCCGAATGAATGAGCGCGCCACACCAGATAGGAACATGAATTACCTCGTCAGTCGGTTGGTCGAACAACCAATTAATAAACTGCTCGAGAAACATGGCAAGCATATCAGCAAGGCGTTCACTTGCAAGGGCAGGATGAATAATCCTCCTACAAGCAAGCATTTTGTAGGCGGATTGATCCACAAGCCATACGCAACCCCGGTTCTGAATGCAGCCACGGGCCACGAATGGATAGTGTTTGCTAATCTTCGGAAGATCATAGATATCGAGATTGGAAGTTACATAAAAATACCGTGTGGGTAAGAGCCAAGCGAAAGTCGATTTCTATCTTGTGATCGTCCCAATCTCTGCCGCGACGAAGTGATCTACATTTCTTCCCGTTTCATTCTTGGAACAAGCTAAGTTGCGCACCTCTGCTTATCGACCGCCGGTGACCCTAATCCATATGGCAAAGGTTGGACGGGTGACACGTCGACACATCACTTTCCAATTATTGAAATATAACACTGCTCAGCCGACAGTGAATACGGCGTACATTCTCGATGCTTTCCGCATATCCTGCTTCAAGCGTACCTCCGGGTGTCGCAGTGACACCCATAGAAAAGCTCGACCTCCGTGCAGAGTCAGAGATTGTCAGTACCATCTTGGGATACCGCCCAGTCACCTCAGATAAGAACATATGGGCTTTCTGGGATGGAGGCTGGGGTAATATGCGACCATGGACTCAGCGGAATACTATTGCATGGATGCGGCGGTTTGAACCATTGGGTTGGACTGTACGTTACGACTCGCGACCGAGTCATTCGTAATCTGAATTTAAGACCGTTACTAGGTCCGCGTCCTCGATATGGTCCCACAATCAGCGAACCACATCTCTTCCTTCCTGGACACCGGCGGATTCCCTGAGGCATTTAAGAGGAATTCCCCGAAAATGCCACTGCCCATTTCCGACCTCGTTCGACTTTCTCTGTTGTACGAATTCGGAGGCTTCTGGCTCGACGTCAGCTGTATGGTGTTTTGCGACTTGAATGATATATGGGAAGTTATCCAAGACCCCAAAACTCCATATACCATGGGCGGTTACATCACCAATCTTCGTCCAAAGGAGTATCATATCCTTAATACTTCCGCCCTCTTCTCACAGAAAGGAGACGCGCTGATGAAACGCTGGAGAGATGCGTTCTCGACCCTTTGGCAGGGTAGAACCAGCTCGAAGGACATCCATGAAGACCTGCTTGTAAGCTGGTTAGGGCTGTATGGAGCAGAGATGCTAGAGGACTACGGCAAAGACGAGGCTAGCCTGAAGGCCTTCACCGACTATCTTGCGGTACATCTGGTCTTCGAGCGTCTCCTTTTGACCCAAGACCCATTCGATGGGTTCGATGGTCGCGCATACTGGTCGAGCAAGGTTTTCAAGCTCGACATGACCAGCGACCAAGCGTATGCTCAGGAGGTGACGAACTACGACGGCCAAAGGCTATTTGACTTGTTCGCGGGTCAACGGGAGGGGCTCGAGCCCGAGGAGCGAAACCAAGAGGCGGAATCGTTGGCAAACTATATTTGCGCAAACACGACGATCCTTAAGCTGTTTTCTGGCATCGGAGCTAAGCAGGTGTGGTTGCCCACGTTGTGGAACCGGCCAGAGAATGCCGAGGCAGATATCAAGGAAGGGAGTTTCATCGCATGGTTGCGGTATGCTCAGGTTCATCTTCGACCCACGCAGAAGGTGATGCCCGTCGTGACTGAGGCAATACCCGATGACTATGTTATCCGAATGGGGGTGTGCGAGAAGAGAAAGGCCCAATTGGTACGGAGACATGTCTACTGACACAGCCACATGTTCAATTGTCGCTCTGTACTACCAAGTTGATACATTTTTTCTCAAGACCCAGGACTCCCCAAGGCTGAAACAATACTTAATAATGCCTGGTGGAGTGAGTCTCACCAACTATTATTTGCACCCCGATAGTCATGCGAGCTGCGATAGTGACTGGGTGTGCTCGAGGAATTGGAAGAGCAATTGCTCTACAGCTGGCAAAGGATGGCTACAATATGGCCCTGAATGACTTGCCGTCCAGCATTCGCCTGCTCAATGACCTGAAAAGAGACCTAACTGATTGCAATCCAGAAACCAAATCCATAATCACCACTGGAGACGTTACTCGGGAAACCGAGGTGCAACGCATGGTTGACGAGACTGTACATGGCCTGGGCAGTCTTGACGTGGTTCGTACATCCTCTTGGCTCGTTTGATCTTTACTCCAGTTTCTGATGATGTAGCATAGATGATAGCGAATGCAGGCACTTGTTTTGCGAAGCCCTTCATCGACAGTAAGAACATGACCTAACTGATGCCGGAGAGAGCTTCGGAGTCTTACAAAACCACATAGCCACTCCTGATGATTTAGAGCGGATGTTCGGCCTGAACGTACGCGGAACCCACGTGTGCATGAAGGCTGCTGTTCGCCTTATGATCGCGCAGGGTCGTGGCGGTAGAATTGTAACAGCATCATCCATAGCCGGCCACAGAGGTGGGTGATGCAGGGGCCTAGACGCACATTCCAACCCAACCGTGTTTCCATCCTGGAAATTTACAGGTGCTGCTTTTTTCTCTGCATACTCTGCAAGCAAATTTGCTATCAAAGGTCTCACGCAGAGCCTTGGTAAGTTATCGACATTTATCCATGCTATACCAATGACTTGTCGCTCAGCACTGGAGGTGGGTAGATACGGTATTACCGTGAACTCCTACGCCCCTGGGTCCATAGACACACCTTTGTGTGAGTTGAGAAATGTTGATGCTCCAGAGAGAGTTCTGACCATCAACATGGCATTGCAGTGCATGAAACTGCCATTCAGTATGCCGAGCTGATGAAAGGGTCTGACATAAACGTTGCCGTGAGTACACAGAGCTCCTGAACATCGTGCACTTGACGATCCACGGATCCGAACTCTAGCATGGTTGTGCGTTGGGAACCATAGGTCAACCGACGGATGTCGCCGCGTTGGTTTCGTTTCTTGCATCCGAAAAGGGCCGGTTTATCACAGGTAGGCAAAGTCTCACCTCTGCGCTCCAATGCTCATTAATTGATGCCACAGGACAAACGGTAAATGCCACCCTCAATTGACCATGCTTTCGCTAATAGGTGACTCAGGTCGCTTGTGATGGGGGCATATTTTGAGGGGTCATATGCCAAGTAACTTACACTGATCAACAGACACTTACCCACCTTGCTCCACCCAATCACAACTCTTACCTCTCACTCGGTTTGTCAAGAATGCTCAAGCAATAAAATTACACACTGCCTTTGCAGATACCTGTGTCCTACCAACTAGACGGAACTGAACAATACATATCTACTTTGATAGGCACGTGTTCTTAGGTTTTGTTTTGTTTTAACACACCGTCTATGAACCGGAACACCGCTTCCTCCGTTGATTCCAATCCTACCACCTCCGATCCATCCGAGTTCACTTGGCCATGCTTTGCCCCGTCTAACAACAAAAGCTCCGTCCTGACACCCGCTTCTTTTAGCTGCCGCTCCGCCTTCAAGCTCTCAGATAACGGAACAATTGTGTCGTCCTTGCTGTGCACGAAGAGAGCCGGGGGATGCAGAAGTGAACCATCTATGGAGAGTTCCGGGAATGCTTTCTGAACACTTTTAGGAACTATGCTTGCTCGCTGATCGTTTGGAAGGGGCCCGAGTCGCTCCGATAACCCGTGAATACCCGTTATATAGTCTACGAAGACGCCATTCTGCGAAATCCAGCCAAAAGCGTCTGTTCGCCGCATTGCATCAGTGAAATAGCCATCTTGGGCGAAAATAGGCAATCCTGTTTCCTTTGTCGGCTCTGTTTCTAAGAAGGGTGCGACTCTCTCTCGTGGGATAGTTTGTGGCTCGCGAACAGTAAGCCAAAAGTCGGAAAGCATGTCTCCGCCCATGCCGTAGTAAGATATGAACGCCGCTGGGCGGGGGATTGCATGCAGCGCGGCCATGCGGGCGATGTACCCTCCACCTGACTCGCCAATGACGGCAATCTTGTCGATGTCGAGCGCCATGGAAACACCAGCCAGTCCCAATTGCCTGTTGAACTCGTGATCAAGAAAATGGAAGAGGCGAAGGACGTCCTCAAGTTGATCCAATCCCGTGAATGGATGGAGTAACCTGTAGTCCGCGGTAATGAACAGATAGCCACGTTCAAGGGTTTTTCCTGACGGTGGCGACATCAGCAGACCAGAACGGGGGTGCTTGGTGCCGGCACAAACGCTCTATCCAGGGAAAGTAGCCAATACCCTCGTTTCGTCTGGTGCCACTGAAACAACCGCCACCATGGAAGAACAAGACGGCAGGTGTTGGACCGTGTACACCAAGTGGAATGTATACATCGAGCTTGATGTCGATTCCATCGATATTGGCATAACTGATGGTTATGGGCTGCCTCGCCGAGTCTGATGCACTTGGATCACTAGTAGCGGCATGGCCAGGGTTAGCAATCGTGTTTATGATATGTGCATACAGCGTGAACCGCTTACGAGATGTGTTGCATGGAAGACTCAGACAACGTTACGAGTTCCGTTTCTTAGACAGGCATCATTTGCAGAACAGACCGGTCATCGCGCTGGAGCGTGGTGTGCCTAGCACGTTTTCACACCCCTACAAAATGTGTTATAAGTCCAACCCAAACCGAGTCGCGCTGAGGTGGCGAATCCAGAATAGGTCCGGAAACCCGCACCTTTATTACCGCCTATCATCATGGTTGCCGATCACGGCGACGAGGAGTCCAGCCAGCACTCCGGCCGACGTCGCCATCAACACGATGACGAAGAATATGTCGACAGACACGCCAGACATGTCAGACAGCCATGGTCCAAGAGGCCTAACCTCGCTTGGTATGTCCCATTCTGTGGCAAGGTATCGTGTGCCCCAATTTATGGTCCCCAGGATCCTGTGTATGAAATCTCTCTCTTCCATCGCTGCTGCTGTTACTGCTGGGCCCCGTATCGAGATATACACAGAACTCGTTTGCAGAGGTTACACCCCTACATATCCCGAGACTCCCTTTCTCACCTTACCACACGTCTCTACCACCGGTACGCTCCGATCATTGTTAGCAACGTATCGCCTCTTATCCAAGCACATTCCCAACTGCACGAACAACCGTACCTGACTGTTCATGGCGCTGGTTTGTACATGACCGCTACGCACCCATCCATACCACCAGGAGGTTGTGCAAGTGATTCACACATCCAGGGAGAGATTGCGAAGCTTTCTGCGGGTATGTGGTTCAGTCATGCCTATGCACTTCTTCACTAATTGTCAATCTGTAGTCGTCGCAATCATCGGCGGCATCTTATCGTGCCTCACGACTGGCTGGTGGGGTGGGGTGCGTGCTCGTTCCTGTCTTATCCCCCTTTATATGGACTTTTGATGGTCAGTTTCTGGATCGCTATGGCCGAACACGTACTATGGGAATAATCATATTCGGGCCACTCTTGTCTGACTTCTTGACCTTTGTTGTCTTTACCTTCTCCGACGTACTTCCAGGAAAATACTGGTTTCTGGTTATTTCTTCTGTAATGGAAGGTGTCATGGGAGGTGGGCCAGCATGTTACGGGATTGTTGTTCATGACTAAACTGTTATTCAGTTCCTTCATCCATCATGGCTGCAGAAACATCGTACATGCGTGATGTCTCAGAGCCACCAGATTTGTAGGTAGTTAAACTTGACGAAGTGCCGTAAAAGATCCATTTACATGGCCTCCAGCGCTCGAAACTTCTCCCTGTTAATCGGCATTTTCTATGCTGGCGGGACAATTGGCCCTGCCCTAGGGGGTTTCCTCAATCATCGAACGGGCAGTGTCATGGCAGCCTTCTACACTGCAACCGTAATGCATCTTACATATGCCATTCTCGCGTGGTTTGCAATGCCGGAATCCATCGCCGAGGCAACGATAATTCATGCGCGTAACCGGTACGCTGACGAGCTTGCATCGGTCGCTAACGCTCATGTTAGTCCATTCCGACGTGAGGCCATGGTTTTTATCAAGTCGTTTTGGGATTCGTTCCCATTAAATGTGCTGATACCAAAACCCACACCCAACTCGCGACGGAAGGACTGGAACCTGACATGGTTGGCTATCTCGGCGGGGCTGGTGAATGCTATAATGGTGAGACCAGCCAGATGAGTTGCCATATGCCTGGCTCATAGAATATACAGGGTTCTGGCAATAGCATCTACCAATATGTTTTGTACTCCTTTAGGTGGTCGTCTCTTGATGTGCGTCTCGTCAAGGTCGTTGTCGTCACCGCTCACTCGCTAAGCTTTTCAACTAGCTTGGCTACTTCATCAGTGCATCAGGACTGTCGACCGTTATTTTCCTTATGATCATTCTCCCTGGTGAGTTTCTCTGTCTCGGATGACCGTCCACAACGACTTAAGAGTTGGTAAGCCATAATCAGTATGTGGAAGCACATAGTAGCTCGTACGCAGCACATGGAGGAAACGAGGCAGAGCACACTATTCGACCTTCATCTCGTCAGAGCGTCCAGCATAGTCTTTGCTGCCGGTTACGCCTTGATGGGCTTCGCTCCCACGGGGTTTGTCTTCACCCTTTGCTTCATCATCAGCACCTTTGGGCACGGATTCTTGCCCGCCCTCCAGAGTGTAGCGACGATCCTTCACACCAACTTATCAGGTGAGGGCGATACCGGGCGTCTGTTTAGCGCGTTGGGCGTTGTATATGTTTTAGGGTGGGTCCTCTGATTTCACCTGCATCAAAAACCCTAATGCAATGAATAGTGGCCGTATCATTGGGCCTGCCATTTATGGAACAACATATACTGTCACTGTGTCCTTTATGCCAACTGCAATACTGTGGCTGTCTGTGGGATGTGCCGTGACAGCATTCCTGGTATTGACGTTTATTCGCCTGCCAGACTATGCATCGGATGTACAGCGCACTGAGCAGCGAGTCACTCATCATGACAATTCTGAAGTAGATCCTCTTCTCGAGCCGGATACCATTTGACCAGAGAGCAGCCTACATGTAGTGGTAGATGTACGTGTCTGTACCATAGCAACACTTTGCGATGATAATTCGAAGAACGTAGGAACGTCTGTAGTACGTCGTCGCATAGTTTGTCACTGACAACATGTTACTAGCGCAAACTGCAATATTACACAATGCACTGTTTGTGTGGTATACACGGCGAAACGTGGCCATTTACCCACATGTGATCATGAGTCTTCGTGGACTCATCAAGTCAGAAAAGTAAAAAATGTGCACCACCATATGGCGTCGCTCACCCGGGCGTAACCTAACATTCTAGAAGATATCCGACTCATTGAAAGATTGCTCATTCCATCTGCAATATGGGTGTATAACATTATTTACTTGTCGGAGATTCTGTGATAGATGCGAAAACCCCTCGCGTAATCCATGCGGTGATACATGTTATGACATCTTATTCGTCGTGCTCTGAATCGGTCTAAATGCAGCATGCAAGACCACATTAGCATCCACAATATCCGGCAGCTGCTTGATGCAATCTGGTGGGTTTGCGAAAATTCTCTGATGGTATTTCTCGTGTGCCTGACGACGAGTCGAATCAGATGATTAGAAAGGACTCCGAGAAAAAAAAAGAGGGATATTACTTCTAGAGAGTTCCATCCCACGAAAAATATCGCTCCCTTTGCACTCGTCTTCCATACAGCTGAAGTACAGTCATCCGCATGCAGCACAGTCTGCATGGCTGCATCGATAAGCAAAACAGCTTGGATGTCATCACAATCATCTTTGAGGACCGTGGATGCGACCTCCGTCAATGGCGCTGTCAAACATTCAACTAAAGTAGAGATGGGCATTTCGGTTTGCTGTTGTTGCTTCGGCGTGAGACCGAAGACTGATTGAGAGTCCAATCCGTCGGGAAATCCAGCTGAGACCCGGAGGTTAAATCAGTCATGTCAAGGTCATGTCTGGGCTCGTACCGACGACGACCAGGGTGAGTTCAGAGTCCTCGAGACATTCGCCCATCCAAATGTCCAGGGTGCCTTGGTCGGGAACAATAATCAAATCTTTGACTTTATCATTGGGGAGATTCTGGGAGGTGAACGCCAGAATGTGGATGGTTGATGAGCCCATGGTGCAAATGTGAGTTTCAAGCTTTACAAGTCCTGCGGCAGAACAATGGAAACAGCTGACCACTGTATGAATATGTACATCGCATTTCCCGCCGTCACTCATCTATTGCAGCCAATGACAGGCTATAGCCGCCAGACAGTCACTTCATCCGTTATGAAGTACCTTGTCACCCTTGAAAGCTTGACAAGGCGCACTGGTGGTTTCAAACAAGATGTTCCAGCCAGGACCAGGAGGTACTCGACGAAGTACCCCAGAACTTGAAACATCCGAACTAGGAAGTCACACGTACAAAAATAACAGGCTCCGGTCGTATGTAAAGAACTAGTACCGGGATGAGCGTGGAATCCTCACTGGGTTCTGGAAGCCATTTTAATCACCGCACGGCCAAGATCAATAACTCAAATGGTAGCATTACAAAACCGCACATGAGGTCCTTCATGTGGCCCATCGTGACCCGTTTAATCACGAACGCCAGGCAGCATTCGTAGAGCCGAATTGGTACGGGTTTCCATTTGAAAGCTTTTCATATCCGAGTCCAGCACGTTGACCAGCAGTGATATACATTGCAGTGAACACACTCTTGGAGCGCTGCCATGATACGATTGGTGAACATGGGCTTTCTCCAAGTGTTTGGTGCCGTGGCACTCGCAGCTGTGTTTTCGATATGGTTACGCAAACGCAAAGCATTATCACACCGCAAGCCTTATCCTCCGGGTCCCTGGACTCGAAACATACCATTTATCGGGAGCACAATTAGCTTTGATTTTGGGTCACCTTATTTAACATATACGAGGTGGGCAAAGGCGTATGGTAGGTAATCCCCCGGTCAGTATCGTCTCATGTTCATGACGTGTGCCAATACTAGGTGATATCGTTCACACACGTATCCTCGGTGATGATGTTGTCGTGTTCAACAATGAGACAAAGTTGAAGATTCTGACGGAGGGACACCGCTCGGCCGTCTACGCTTCCCGACTTCATTTCCGTTTCTTCAAGCGGTACGTTCTTTCTGTTCTTTGAGTGGCACAGGAGATTTAGACGCCGTAGGTTCGGGGTCGATTTTCATACAGCAATGATCCCATACGGCTCGGAATGGCGTCAACATAGGTCATCAAAGTCACTATTAGCAAGTGGTCGAGTTTTGATCGGTCCACAGAGTCCTCCTTCATCAAGCGATGCATCCTGAGGTAATTCATGAACATCAAGGACTTTTCATGGATAAGGCAAAGTCACTGGTACTCCTTCTTGGCACTATTACACCGGAGAATTTGGGAGAATCATTGAGACAGTGAGATTAATTTAATCGTTCTCAAAACATACTCAAACGTATACACAGGTTTGCCGCAGCTATAGCACTGGAATTCACGTACGGTTACAAACCTCAACACGACGATGTCGTCATCAACGCTACTCTGGAGCATGCGTCGTCGACGCTAGTTGGGCGAACGTCACCGGAGATGGCTTCCTTGATCCACAAACTTCCAATCTGTAGGTTTTCTGTCTTAAGTGTGGTGGATGGTGAATAATCAATCCCTTTCTGTGTACTTCCAGTCAACTACATTCCAGGATTTATGCTTGGCGTGTCATTTAGTCAGCAATTGGTCTCGATAATGAAAGATGTACCATACGAGACCTTGAAGCATAATCTGGTACGCTCTTGACTCCGTCACATTGGTGTTTCAAACTCACTCGATCATTCAGGGATCCGTATCTGAAAAACGTTCTGCTATGGATATTGTGCTGAGGAGTCAGGAAGAATCCAAGACACCCGCACCAGAGCCTACACTGAAGAACGTTTCTGCGACCATCTACATCTGTAAGTCCCATTCACTTCAATACGCCTGTGGGCTGACTGATACCACCAGCTGCGATTGATAACGTAACTAAGCATCCCTGTGCATATCGTTCTACTAATGAATTGCCATGCTAGATCGCTGCTACACTACAGACATTCTTGTTGACGATGTTCATGTTCCCCGAAAAGCAGAAAAGGGCTCAAGAGGAGCTTGACCGTGTGGTGGCCCCAGACAGGCTCCCCACATTCGAAGACCGTCCATCGCTCCCATATATCGAAGCTATTATCAGCGAATGTTTTCGGTGGCACCCAACCTCACCCGCAGGTGAGTCAACGGCAGCCTTTCCTGACCCAACCAGGACTGAATTCTTGAGAGGTGTCGCACACTATACAACCGAGGATGATATATTCGAAGACTACTACATCCCGAAGGGTTCGCCTATGTGCAATGACATATATCAACTCTCCTAATGTTCCTTGTTGCAGGATCGCTCGTCAGATTTAATACGTGGCACGTTCAGGCTCTATCATCATTTAATCCCGTTTTATATAATGTGTACCTAGGGCAGTATCGCGTGCATGTGAAGATCCAGAATCATTCAAGCCCGAGAGACATCTACTCCCAGACGGTGAGATATCCCCAGAATCCCGCATCGGTAGTGGTTTTCTGTATGGAAACTTTGGCTTCGGAAGACGGTGAGTGGTGGCCAGTGCAGAATATACATTCCGCTAACATTCGCAAATACTTCTCTACAGCGTTTGCCCAGGTCGAGTGTACGCAGATAACACACTCTGGGCTGCCGTTGTACAAATTCTCGCTACGCTGACCATCTCTGGCAAGGGACCTCGGCAAGTAAAAGAGAATAATACATCTGATCCGAGATACGAAGGCAGTTTCACGGCGTAAGCGAAGTTGTATCTAGGCAGAGATAAAGTACTGATGTCGACGGTGTTGTACAGACGCCCCAAAGTATTCCAGCACAACATCACAATTCGTTCTCGTGTTAGAGAGGCACTCCTCCGTGAAGCTGTACGTTAGGGCTGACTTGCATGTATTTGGGACACTACAAATGCAAACGCCGGCGCTCTTGTTACATCTGGCTACTTCATCATCCTTCTACTCCAACTACTGTCTTCCCTTCCAACTCTGAGTGTAGCTAGTTTTTCCACGACTTGGTTACTCATTCGCACATAAACACAAAAGCGAAACCCTCTTGCACTCTCGCTCGAGCTACTTATTTACATTTGTAAGAAACGAAGACAAATATCTCAAGTGATGGTCCACCGATACCTCGTCCCACGACAAGTTGCATTCGTGATTCACAGGGTCTCAACCTTCAGAGGCAAGGCGAGTGCCCCCGTATCTGCGATGCTCGGAAACTGGAGACCGGACGAACGCCATGCTATCTCCCCACCTGCCAACGAGAATTTGAAGGACCTCAGGAGAAGCAAGATGACAACCTCTGGATATAAGTGTCATGACGCCAGCACAGCACAAGGTGAAAGGAACACACTAAGTTCCAGTAAACCAAACTGAAAGCTGAACCATGTGATCAGCCACACGGTGCGGATATTCCATGGCAATACATACCCCCTGTCATGAGGGATTAGCATGGCACTACGGACAACGGATAAAGCTATACATACAGACATGCAGATCCACCACCCCAAAAGGTCATGCTTCAAGAAACAGGGTATTAGCTGACTCACGTACTTGACAGATTCCGAAATGCTTACATATGGGAATAAATCCCAGGCAAGCTCGAATTCACCACCGTATCGGGCAACGGAGATAGCCAGCGTTCCGGTTTGAATTCCAGTGCATCCTCACCCCAGATTTGAGCGGACGTATTGGGTATCAAGATACTAGCGAACACAGTAGTCCCAGCCGGAACCAATACCTGGTAGATCTGACGGCCATCTCGTCCTATAATTGGGGTTTTCAAGGGCAAGATGGTGTCTTTGATGGCACTAAAAGGCAATAAGGGTCGACCGCTGATGAGGTCAAGCGCGGATTCCTTACCATCTCAATACAGCAGGCACTGGGGCATGCCTAATTGTGCTTGAGCACACTCTTGTCCGAGCAGATCGATATGACTTACAGGCGTAACACCTCGCGGATGAAGGCGTCAGTGTAAGTCAGATTAGTCAGCGCTTTGAAGTCCAATTCTTCCGTTTCGCTTTGTTCACGAGCACGGCGGTCTTCCTCGCGGATCCGATCCTGCATGCCTGGATTCTGCGCTAGTACATGGAGCAATCGGGAGAAGGCGGAAGAGGCGGTGTCGACGGCTCCAAAGATCAAAGCATTGATGTGCCCAAGCAAGTGAGAATCTGGCATGGCGTCCTCCGGCTTGCCACGCATGTTGTTGCGCACTGCGTAAAGTAAGCTAAGCTATCGGAAAACATGCAATATCACCAGTACACGAACACAATACATTCATGAGATCTTTCCCCAGCCTGATCTGATCTGTGGGTTTGTCGAGTAATGCAGCTTTTCTCGATGAAAGAAGTTTCTTCGAGCTTTCGTCCATGACGCGGGCGATGTACATGAGATCTTGTAGGGACCTGGATGGGATAGTGTGTGCCAAAAAACGACGAACCGATAGAGGAAATAACGGGGCTAACGCCCTAGCCACTGGGTTCTGGAATAGCTGGGGACTGAATTGGGTTGACAATGGAAACCAACTGGAGGGATTGGACTCGACATACAGTAAATTCTTCACAGCTGACGCATATTCATCAGGCCTATCATCGGTGAATTTATCGAAGCTATATCCTGTCGATTGACGAGTCAAGGTGGGGCTGCGGAAATTGGAGTTGCAAACATACCAAGACCCGCTTGTCCAATAAGCTCCAAAGCGACCCGAGCAGCCCAAGGTAGCAAATCAATCTCTCTAGGATTTGTCCGGACTACAAGATGAAGCGCATCACGAAGCTGAAGAAGATAGCTTAGCAACGAAGCCAAAGGAAACCAAGATACATACCTTCCGGGCGACTGAATAAAACACAGGAACAAGCTCCTGTATATGTGACTTTGAAAACACCGGGCTTAGCTCTTTACGGTGTTTGCGATGAACCTCTCCTGTATACGAGCCATTGTTAGCATGGCACAAAGTTGTCGGGTTCCTTACCTGTGGTGCCCGGAAGACCCTCTCC
Organism: Neoboletus brunneissimus; assembly: GCA_003316195.1. Classification (NCBI taxonomy): domain Eukaryota; kingdom Fungi; phylum Basidiomycota; class Agaricomycetes; order Boletales; family Boletaceae; genus Neoboletus; species Neoboletus brunneissimus. Next base: position 17,205 of record QFEL01002765.1, read on the forward strand.
AAAGAGGACCGAATTTGTTCTGCGCAAAGTGGTGCTACGCTGAACTTCTGCATTTTGAGACAACTCACGCAAGGACCTCGGAGGGCAATTGCCATACGGATGTGTCGTTGACGGAGATCGATTGCAGTGCCAAAGGATCTGACACGAATAATTCTCGCGCCTCCGCCACAGGTTAAGATAGCTTGTCGATGATGAACGCGACAAACAAGTTCATACCCCGAAAACACCATTGAGTCTAACCACGCCACCGTATTCTTTTGTAATATGTTCCATAAATTTGACACCTTTGGTTGGATGCCACATCTGCGGCCTGTTCCCTGACCACGCAATGAGTATATCTACTAGAGGGAAAGGAAATTGAATACCTTGAATCCATCGCTCGGCTGTTGGACCTCGAATCTTCTCCAGAGGATGCGATATGAAGAGCCTCTTTACAACCCACCACGTCACAATAACAGCGACAACGGAGAGAAGAAACCAGGAGTCAGATACGAACGGAGATGTCATACCGAGACAAAGTGGGTGTTGTCAACCTGCAAGCACGGTTCGCTAGGGTTCAACACCCGCTTTTTAAGAGGAGGCGTGACTCAGATAGGAAAGCTCCAACTCTCTGACATGCAGCGGATATATGATACTTGGAAATGCCGACGGCCGTCGGCGGAAACCTTCCTTGACGGTGTTCGTAAGTAGTTGGCTCGGAATGCCTACCTTTGGTCGCGGCAAGGGCCGGTGAGTTGACACCACAAAAAAGGAAGGAATTTCCGTGGTGAGTGTTCCCACGATTATGGGTGAAAGAAACCTTGTCAAGCAAGTTAGTAACACTCCATTCAAGTTGCGCAGATATCTTTGCAAATCACTCTCTGCATCGTAGGACTTCGAGCTAGTACTTAACGAACCTTGCGTACGTGTGCCTTAACCCCAGGCCGCCCGTCATACCGTCCTCCCAAAAATCCGGCACCGCACCATTACTTTTCCAATCCCAACATGGGTCCATGTGATCTGCCGCCCACCTGCCTAGAGTTCTACCTAGAAACCCGTGCAACGAGTTGTTACAATCGTCTTTGATGGAGCGTTTCCCGTTTGATTGCACCTTCGGACTGTCCCCCGTCATAAACACCACTGGGTTTCCACGGTGCTAATTTTCGTGTGGAAGCATGAGCAAAGCCTAGTGATTCAAGGTCCGATTGCACCTTGCCAAAGCCTCTGATCAACGTCGATCTGCCCATCCCACTTCACCCAACCTCGTGGCCATCAGCCGGCGGTGGGTCATCTGACGTATCTGACGTATCATGTTATAGGTCACTACCTCATACCCGACACACATAGACCAATGTCCTCGTACTTTGTGCAGGTCTCTGTTATGCATACCTGGACCTCCCTCTGCAGCACCCAGCTGGTAGTTCGCTAAACAGCCCCGGGACTTGGAAGGGCGGCGCTCGGGGTAGGCCCATGACGAGAACTTTCACAGATTACAGGCTCGAAACTGCCCCCAATACCGTCCCTTAATCCACCTCTGTCGTAATGTGCTGAGCTCCTTCTCTTTGGGGACGGGCGACAAACATGTCTGTCATGTGGATTCGTCGGGCCGGATTCCCTATCGCTACATGAACTTACTTCTGGGGTCGTGTCTTGCGCTCCCCAGAGTCCCACTTCTTCTAGGACACCATAGCCGTGTTCGACTTCTATACCGCATGGGAAATATGATCTATATTTGCGACGCATTGTTCGGTTCCGGTCGCTGTTTCGGTTCTTAAATACTATGGGGACATCTTCTCCCCTCGAAGTCAGCAGTGTCCTTTCCATTTGTTCAGGTCGATATCTTAGATGACTTCTGCAGTGGTCGACGTGAAAATCGCCATAGACGAGCGCGTCGACGCCGGATCATTCCCCTTGCAATCTACGACCAAATCGTCGGTCATCGATCAAGAGTTAAACAGGCATGGTATGGGGCGCTATCAATGGTACGCACTACTTCCATTTCAGCTCTGTCGCAATCCCAGTGCGCATTTAAAAAAATGCTAGGTTAATCTGGGCGATCTGCGGCACCGGATTCTTCTTGGATGTTATGTGGGCACAGGCATTCGGACTCGCATCATCGAATATACAGCGCGAACTCGGATTCTCCGACAAGGAATTTGGAAACATTGCCGCTGCATTCACCGCTGGCATAACTGCAGGGGCTTTCATATGGGGGGTTTTGGTTGATGTTGTAGGTTCGTCGACGACCTGGACATCTCTGCTTGCTACTCTGATCACGTCGACGGCTTGGCCTAGGTCGTCGAGTGGCGTTCCTTGGGACTTCTTTGATTGCTGGCGTGTTTGGCATGTGTCTTGGTGCCCTGTCTTCATACAATGGTCTACTAGTGATCATAGCATTCACCGGATTTGGAATCGGGGGTAACATACCCATTGATTCGACTAGTAAGCGCCTTGATCACTGCTCAAACTATCCACACCGCTCACTCACTTTTGTGACCAAGTCACTGTCGAGTATCTTCCAGAGGTATTGGTTCTCGCAATGATACCATTAAACGGTATCTGAAGATCTGACCTTTGACCAGGATCGGTTTTACCTCCTAGCAGCGCTCTCGATCTTTCAGCCACTGGGGGTTGTAATATGCAGCCTGATCGCTTTTGGGCTCATACCCAATTACTCTTGTTCGACAAATTTGGTGTCCTG
>QFEL01002779.1:0-25890 GCA_003316195.1 Neoboletus brunneissimus
AGATGGCACCTCGACCTGTGCGATCGTGAGAACTTGCTTCGAGGGAGTAAAGAACCAACGAATACCTCGAGTGGGTCACCATCCCTGCCGTGTGTCTCGGACTCGGTTGGACTCGACTTTCCAGGTTCTTCCTGGTGTATGTACACGACGAGAGTCAGCGCAGTTTGTTTTGATGACGGAATGGCAAACCCATACCGGATTAGAGTCACCAGCAGAGATGGCAGTCCGCTCGTCTGGTTGTCCTTCGCCGCAAGTAGATGTCTGACAGGGTGTCAACGTGGGGAGTGGAATGGTGCTGATTAGTACGCCAATATCATGAATGGGCAAATACTTACAGGGAAAGGACCATATGACTCGGGTAGAATATAGCCGAGGTCACGCATGGTGATTTTTCCATCATCTCCTCCAGTCGCCAGATAGCTATCGTCTGGAGAGAGGGCAATTGAGTATATTCCTTTGTCATCCTCGATGGCAGAGTCAATCTGAGTGAGTGTCAATGTGTCCAGAATTGAGATGGAAGTATGCGATGCGACAGCAACGATGAATTTGCCATTCGATGCGAGCGCGATAGAGCTGACGTCGGCGATAGTCAGTGACTCGCTGAGCTGGGATCCCGTCGACACAGCAAATGACTTGATTTTATTGTCATTCGATACCGCAAAAATTTGCTGACCGTCGTTGGACCATGCAAGTGGAGATGTTGGCCATCGTGAAGGTGTGATAGTGTCGATCCTGATGAGCTCGTCGCCGCTCCGACTGTCGAAAATGCGGATCGGACCTGAGGCAGTGGCGATGTGCTCGCCACTCGGGGAGAATTTGATTGCATCGATAAGTTTGTCGTGTTCGAGCGGGCCAATGAGTCTGTTTCCTGTCATTATGCTCCAAATGCTCGCTTTCTTGTGGCCCACCGATCCAGTCCCAATGGCAAACCTGGTCGAATCAGGGGAGATGTCGACTGCATACACCTTGTTTTCACCCTCCACGTCGATGACCTTCTCATGCAGCCCCGCGTCCCACACGCTTGCGCCATCCTGACTCCCACACACAATCCACTTGCCATCCCTCGATACGGAAATGATGTTCACATTTATTCCTGTTTGCCTTGCCACCTCTTGACTGTCTTCAAGCCGCCATCGTTGAATGCCATCGCCACTCTCGCTCAAAAGATGCTTTCCATCGGGGTGAAATGCAACTGCCCACACCGTACCATAGGGAGCGGCATCGAGTACTGGTATTGGGTCTTGCTGAACTGTCAGCATTCAACATAATCGCTGCTCAGAACTGTTACGCACCGGTCTTTGTTGACGACATCTTCACCAATTGTACGCAGTCGTGGATTTCAAGAGTCAAAAAACGAGGTGTTTCGGTTTACTCGTGGTGCGCAAAGTGGTCTCAAACACGTTTCCTTATGCTCGATATGGGTCGCCTCGTGTCTTTGGCGCCTATTCTTATTCGGATCCTTGCTGGACGACCTTGTTGTGACGACTGGGCAGGCAGTCAACATCAACCAAACCATCTCTCGTTGCAAACGCTAGTCTTACCTGGGGACTTGTCGGTGTTTGTCATACCTCGGTTCCAGGACCAGGTTCACGACGAGCGTACAATCCGCATTCGCGACACACCATGCATAAAACACGCATGGATCTCAAGACACCTTCCAATAGGGAACGTTCGTACTCTAGAAGAATGTTCTAGATAAGATGGGAGACAAATGTATGCACCTCCAGAACTTGCATATTCCATGTGTATGCGCACATCTAGAACAGTTCGCGTTTGTTGCTATAGACGTCGGACAGGTGCATGCGTGTCTATCTGGAGTTCGAAAGGTTGTACTCACTCATACCCCGTTGACACCAGAAATGCTTTCAGACACCCAACGACAACTTCCCGAGTTCGCCACGCATACACTATACCACATGCATCCACGAGAAATCACAGAAACATCAGAGATTGCTGCCGAGTACTACATTGAGCTTTCGGAGGGGTTCCAACCATGCCATACGCGGGCCAATGTGATCGAGTGCACGTCACGTTCTCATACCTTTCCTTCAATGGTAAATTTTAAGCGCCATATTTCAATACTCCAATTCACAGGTGAGATCGGCAACCGGGTTCGCGAACTGTCACAGCACCTCAGGCCTCAGCGTTCTGTACTGCCGTCAAATCTTAGCCCGAGCTGGCGGACATTGACACGACGTATAACCCAATCGACATTGACGGGCTGGTCAGGGGTGTCTGACGGGCGTGGCAGAACTTTGCTCGCTATGGATAGCGATGCGGAATATGGATGGGCTGCTGCCCACAAAGACTCACACTGATGATGGCGCTAAATTGAAGCCGAGTTCAACGGCGAACTGAGGATGGGCCTGTCCATGTTTGACTTATCCTGCGTGCCGCCTAGATCATGGGGCAAGGTACAGAATCATCGCGGGATCGCGACGAGGCTTGTCTCGTGGATGTCGGAATGCCAACGTAAGTTTCGACTACATGATCAGCAAGTGTATTGGGTGTCGTGTGGCATGTCTTGACAAGGACAGTCGACACCCCAGCAGTGACAAGCATCGAGTAGCTCAGATGGTCCGAACGTCCTGTTCTCGAAATGTTGAGTGTGATGATCAGACTCGGGGAGAGTAGAATAAAATGCGAATGCGCCTCCATGTCATCGGCATCGTCGCAGGAAGTGTGACAATACAAGGAGTTCGTCAACGTAAGTAACAAGTAATCATATCGGCGTAATTGATTGTTTACTATGCAGCGCATCGTTGTTCACGAGGGGCAACCACCTCAGGCTTCAGTCTTCTCGGAGCGCTTGGACTGGGTATATGTGGATGAACGAGGAATACATCGGTGTAGGAGCAGCACGAGATCCTAGCAACACTCCCATCTTAATCGCCGAGTAGACATTGTTTAGGCTTACAACAACTGGAACCAGTCAGACACTGTCCTTGAATCCAAACGACCCCATGGACACAGACTTCGTGAGTGACTGAAGTGAATATCCTCGTGAGCCAGCATGCTGTCTATATGTAGCGGATTGAATCACGTGGACCCATGGGTCCCATCTCCAGTACGTGAGCCACAACACATCCATGCAGGAAATGCGATCGAAAGGATAGCCTTGCCTGATTGTCGCTGTTGTAGTCCGGTGAGTCCCACAACATAAACGTAAGGAAACCATTCGCACCGTGAGATGGACCCCCTCGCCGGAAGGATGAGATATATCTATCGCTTGTTGTGTCTAATAAAAAATGAGCTGTGGTGATATGGTACTTAACAGCAGGAAGAGACGGACCGAGCCGGCTTGTGTTAAATCTTCAGTGCCTCGTCCGCTACGAGAAGCCTTTTTATTCGGATTAGCGGTGCGAGCAGCTTTTGCAGCCGATTTAGTCTGACACCTAATGAGCCCCCGCAAACAAACTTGAGGAGGAACGGACATCTTGTTTTACAACGGGTTTTGCGACTGCTCGCTATGGTGATACGTTAGACACACCGCATTCGATTGTCTATCAACGAAGAGAACTCACTCGTACACGTTGACCGGCAGCCATGCGCGAAGGACCCTGACTCATGACGTCCGCTCTTTGTGGTGACTGGGAAGGAGATTGATGATCGACATGCCGACGCGGCTTTCTGGAAGCTCGATTGGGCTCATGTGAAGGCTCGCCCCGGTTGCTCTTCTTGACCCTCGTTTGTAGCAGCCTTTTGAGCATCTGAGCGCCCCGAGATGACTTTGCATTATTGACATTTTCCTCCCGAAGTCGTTCTGGAGGGTAGGTTCTGTCGTCCTCGAGGGGGTGGGAAGAGGATCCCGGGGAAGGTGGCTACGGCAAGTTTAGCACGGAGGAAAGAGAATATAGTGATAACAAACCTCGTCATAGTCGAACTGAGGACCGGACGGGCCAGATGGCACCTCGACCTGTGCGATCGTGAGAACTTGTTTCGGGGGAGTAAAGAACCAACGAATACCTCGAGTGGGTCACCATCCCTGCTGTGTGTCTCGGACTCGGTTGGACTCAACTTTCCAGGTTCTTCCTGGTGTATGTACACGATGAGAGTCAGCGCAGCTTGTTTTGATGACGGAACGGCAAACTCGTACCGGATTAGAGTCACCAGCAGAGGTAGCGGTCCGCTCGTCTGGCTGTCCTTCACCGCAAGTAGATGTCTGACAGCTGGGTTGTCAACGTGGGGAGCGGAATGGTGCCGATTAGTACGCCAATATCATGAATGGGCAAATACCTACAGGGAAAGGACCATACGACTCGGGTAGAATATGGCCGAGGTCATGCATGGGGATTTTTCCATCAGATCGTCCAGTCGCCAGATAGCTACCGTCTGAAGAGAGGGCGATTGTGTATATCCTTGTGCTGTGCTTGATGGCAGAGCCAATTTGAGTGAGTGTCGATGTGTCCAGAAATGAGATGGAAGTACGCGATGCGACAGCAACGATGAATTTGCCATTTGATGCGAGTGCGACAGAGCTGCCGTTGGCGATAGTCAGTGACTCGCTGAGCTGGGATCCCGTCGACACAGCAAATGACTTGATTTTATCGTCATTCGATACCGCAAAAATTTGCTGACCGTCGTTGGACCATGCAAGTGGAGATGCTGGCCATCCTGAAGGTGTGATAGTGTTGATGGTGATGAGCTCGTCGCCGCTCCGACTGTCGAAAACGCGGATCGGACCTGAGGCAGTGGCGATGTGCTCGCCACTCGGGGAGAATTTGATTCCATCGATAAGTTCGTCGTGTTCGAGCGGGCCAATGAGTCTGTTTCCTGTCATTATGCTCCAAATGCTCGCTTTCCTGTGGCCCTCCGATCCAGTCCCAGTGGCAAACCTGGTCGAATCAGGGGAGATGTCGACTGCGTACACCTTATTTCCACCCTCCACGTCGACGACCTTCTCGCGCAGCTCTGCGTCCCACACGTTTGCGCCGTGCTGAGTCCCACACACAATCCACTTGTCATCCCTCGATACGGAAATGATGTTCACATTCATTCCTGTTTGCCTTGCCACCTCTTGACTGTCTTCAAGCCGCCATCGTTGAATGCCATTGCTACTCCCGCTCAAAAGATGCTTTCCATCAGGGTGAAATGCAACTGCCCACACCGTACCATAGGGAGCGGCATCGAGTACTAGTATCGGGTCTTGCTGAACTGTCAGCATTCGACACAATCACTCCTCAGAACGGTTACGCACCGGTCTTTGTCGACGACATCTTCACAATGGTACGCAGTCGTGGGTTCGAAGAGTCGAAAAACGAGGTGTTTCAGTTTACTCGTGGTGCGCAAAGTGGTCTCAAACACGTTTCCTTGTTCTCGATATGGGTCAGGTGCCTCGTGTCTTTGGCGCTTACTCGGGTCCCTCAGCGAAACCACCTCTCGTTGCCGATGGTAGTCTTACCCAGGGAGTTGTTATGCCTCGCTTCCAGGGTTAGGTTCACAACAAGCATACAATCTGCATTAGACCCACTCGCGACCCGGATATACCGTGCACAAAATACGGGTGCAACTCGGGACGTTCTCCAATGTGGAGCATTCATACTCCGGAAGAATGTTCCTGACAATATGAAAGACGAATGTATGCACCTCCAGAACTCGAACTATGTCACAAATATTCACTCATGTGTATGCGCATATCTAGAACAATTCGCGCTTGTTGCTATAAAGGTCGGACAGGTGCATGTCTATCTGGGGTTTAAAAGGTTGTACTCACACTCATGCCTCGTTGACATCGAAAGTGCTGTCAGGCATCCGACGATAACTTCTCAAGTTCACCGTGCATAGACTATACCACATGCATCCACAAGACATCCACAGAAATGCCAGAGATTGCTCTCGAGTACAACATTGAGCTTTCGGAGGCGGTTCCTACAGGCCATATGCAGACCAGTGTGACCGAGTGCACGCTGCGTTCTCATACCCTTCCTTCCGTGGTGATCTTCAAGTACCATATTTCAATATTCCAATGCGCAGGCAAGATCGACAACCGGGTTCGCGAACTGCCGCGGCACCTGAGTGTGCCGTACTGCCGTCGACGGTTGGCCCAAGCTGGCAGACATTGACACAACGTGTAACCAATCGACATTGACGGACTGGCCAGGGATGTCTAACGGGCGTAGCAAACAAGACCGACAGCCCAGGTTGTCCTCTTCGATCACACTGACTTACATTTAGGGTCCCGCTCCGCGCCCCGTAGTCTCATATTGTGAGGTATGCCGAGGAAGCGAATCATAAGGTCCATTTATACCTTACCGCGTAGCCCACTCTGTCGTGATGTCATTGTGCCCACTTCGTTGACCGACGTCGGTAAACCAGAGAAATTCGGAGCGGTTCCTCGACCGTTAGAACTCTGAATATGCTATCTATGGACAGCGATGTCGAACGTGAACGGGCTGCAGCTGCTCTCGAGGATTTATACCGATGATGGCGCTGAATTGAAGCCGAGTTCGACTCAAGGTGAGCCTGAGCCCGTCGATGTTTGATTTCCTATCGCCTAGATCGTGGGGCGGGTTAAAGAACCATCGTAGTGTCGTGATGATGGGGCTCGTCTCGTGCACGTCCCAATGCAAACGAAAGAGCGTTTGGAATACATGATCGACAAGCGTTTCGAGAGTCGCATAGCAAGTATCCGAGTCCCTATGAGATACTCCGGCATGGGGATTAATCGAGTGGCTCGGGTGGTCTGGACGCTGGACTTGCTGCTGTCGTTATCGAAATGTTGGATGTGGTGATCAGCTGGCTCGGAGAGAGTAGAATAGATCATGAATATGCTTCCTTGTCATCGGTACTGTCGCCTGAGGTGTGACAATATGAGGAGTTCATCGAGGTAAGAAACAAGTAGCCACATCAGTGTATTAATTTGAATCGATTATCTACTACTCGGCGCATCCCCGCTCACGAGGGGCAATCACCTCAGGAAATTCAGTCTTGAGCGCTCGCACTGGGTTCACGTAGATGAACGCGAAATCCTAACACACATTCCCATCTTAATCGACGTTCTTTAGGTTTGCAATACCTCGAATCAGTTAGATCGGACGCTCCTTAAATCCAAACGGCGTCGTGAACATAGACTTCGTCAGTGGCCGTGAAGTGACTCATCCTAGCGAGCCCGATCATGGATGGGCTTATCAAGACTTGTACTCATTGTATATATAAATGATATCCGCATACTCACGATTCAGCATGCTAGCTATACGCAGTGCATCGAATCACCTGGATCCATGGGTCCCGTCTCCAGCACCTAAGCCACAACACATCCACGCGGGAAATGCAATCGAAAATCTTAGGTTGATCGAAAACCTCAAGATAGTCTCGCCTGATTGTCGCTATTGTAATCCACTGTGAGTCCCACAACATGAGAGTCAGGAGAGTGCGCGCACCGCGAGATGGAACTCCCCGGCGGAGGGTGGAGATGGATCGTTCTTTGTTGCGCCTAGTAGGAGATGATCGATGAGTTATCATGACATGGTACATGATCACGAGAAAGAGATGGACCGAGCCTGCGGCTGCCTGCCTGCGTTGGATCTCCAGAGCCTTGTCCGCTACGAGAAGCACTTTTGGTTGGATTGGGATCGGCGGTGTGAGCAGCCTTGGCAGGCGACTTGGCCTGTAACATCTCATGAGTCGACTGCATGTACATTTGAGAAAGAACGAACGTTTTGTTTTACAACGGGTTTTGCGACCGCCCGCTATGATGACATGTTAGACACACCGCATTCGATCGTCTATCGAGGAAGAGTACTCACTCGTACACGTTGACCCGCAGCCGTCCACGAAGGACCCTCGTTCGTGACGTCCGCTCTTGTCAGCGACTGGGGAGAGGTTTGGCGTTCTGCAGACCGACGCGACTCTCCGGGAACTCGATCGGGCTTATGCAAGGCTGGGTCCTTGTGACTCTTCTTGATCCTCGTCTGTACCCACCTTTTAAACCTTGGGATGCCCTGAGCTGGCCCGGCAGCATCTAGATTTCCCCCCAACAGTGGCTCTGGGGGACAGGTGATGGGTACGGCATGGGGTCTGCCAAGCGACGGTACCTCGTCCTCGTGGGAATGGACAGAGGACGTCGGGGATTGTGGCTCCAGCAGTGTCAACACAGAGGGGAAAGGATAATGTAGTGATCACCAACCTCATCAAAGTCGAACTTCAGCGCAGGCGGGCCAGACGGCACCTCAACCTGTGCGATCGTGAGAATTTGCATCGGGGGGAAGAACCAACAAATACCTCGAGCAGATCATCACCACCCCCGCTGTGTCTCGGACTCGATTGGACTTGATTTCTACCGGCGGTAACAGGACTTTCCCAAATTCTTTCAATAGTTCCCAGGTCGTTACTACCTCTACCGCGCCTCAAAGCATGTACTTGTCATGACCTCTATGGGTCTTCTTCTTTTCTTGGTTTTTTGGTCCTTGCGACTCGACTCTGAGTACGCCTGAGAGATCAATTATCTATGCGGCCACGTTGGTTGTATCCGCTCGACTCAGGGACCGATCGACAACGCACCTCGATACAACTCCCTCGCGAGAAGGCGATCAGCCGCCGACAACCCAAGCAAATATCTCTTCTTTCCCTTTTGATCAGAGCTCGAGGACATGATCGTAAATGTTCCGCTGAAAACTTGTCAAACGTCTTGACTTTTTGTCCTCGCGTCCTCTACAGACCGGAGCGTCTTCATCCTTGACCTCCGTTCGCCATCGCTTGCGACTACAGCCGGAATGTTCTTGCACTCTGCCACGTCATCCTGTCAGGTCTACACAGCGTCGTACCGACATATTCCCTAAGCGCTAAACGTCAATGAAACCTTGCCCGAACGCACCTCGGGTTCTAACATGCATCTATGATAGGATCTTTCGTCTCGAGAATCTCCGAATCAGGAGTGCCATCGCGAGCATCAAAATATAGGACAGTACCTCAGAAGATATTCTGAGCGTCGATTGCACATTTGTGCAACAGCCTGTCGCATTCGGTATCGCTCTCAGACAAGGTACAGGAGAGTTCCAGTGATTCAAGAGCCGTTCCCATTCCGTCTGGTTTATCAACCTCTATCCACGAGGTGGGCATAGCTATATCCTTACAGACTGGGCACCATGAACCACGACGAGCACTCGCAAGTCCTGGAATAAGTCGCCGGGGAGGGTTTCGCCTGTGAAGAGGATATGATGAACATAAGTGAATCATTGTCATCTAGACTGTCCCCGAACGACTGATACTCGGTCTGGTGGTTACACCTGACGGACAAACTGTCCTCGCGTCCTTTACTGACATTTTCCCCCTAGGGTTCACGGCAATGATGGCGCTGAAAATCGAACTAAGAAGTAGGCCCGTCGATGTTTGATTTCTCCTGCACGTCGTCTGGATCACAGGGTAGGGTACAGCGTCATCACAGCGTCACGGGGCTTGGTTCATGTATGTCAGAACACGAACGAAAGAGCGGCTCGAAAAATGTGTAGCTTGACTTGTGAAGCGCCACTGTGAGTGTTGTAGACGCCCCAACATGGTGGTCGACCGAATGGTTCAAGTCGTCTGGATTCCCGAAATGTGGTATGCGATGATTAGTTGAATCGGAGATAGCAGAATAAATTTTCAATATTGCCTTGTCATCGGTATCGTCGCCAGAGGTGTGAAAATGTGAGGAACTCACTGATGCGAGCAATTGTCGAATAGTCACATCAGCGTGATCGATTATCAATCGTCTACCATGTAGCGGGTCGTAGAGGCAATGACTGTAAGTACCGAGCGCTCGCATCAAGCTGTACTTGGATCCGTGACAGAAAAACCTGGGTGCGAAAGGAACGCGAGACCCTAACGCACAGACTCGTCTTAGTCGGCGTTCTTTGGGTTCACAATAATGATATCCCCATATCGCAATTCAGCGTGCTATGAATTACGTGGATCCATGGGTCCCATCTCCAGTACCTGAGCCCCAGCACATCCACGCGGGAAACGCGATCGAAAACCTCAGGCTGAGGATAGCCTTGTCGGGTGTCCGCTGATGTGACCTACTGTAAATCCCACAATATGAGGGTAGGGAAAGTATGCGCACCATGAGATGGACTCCCTCGCCGGAGGGCGGTGATGGATCATTTGCTCGTCGTGCCTAATAGGAAATGAGCTATCACGACGTGGTACATGATTACGAGAAAGACGGACCGAGCCTACCTGCGTCGAATCCCCAGAGCCCTGTCCAGCACGAGAAGCATTTTTGTTGGGATCAGCAGGGACTGCAGCTTTGGCAGGCGATTTAGTCTGTAACGTTTCATGAGTCCCTGCATATCAAGTTGGGAAAGAACAAACCTTTGAATTTTCAGCATATTTCGCGACCGTTCGCTGAGATGATGTCAAATGCGCCGCACCCGAGCGTCTGTCAAGAAAGAACACTCACTCGCTTACGTTTCCCTTCAGCCATCCACGAAGGACCTTGATTTGTAACATCCACTCTCATTGGTGACTGGGAAGGAGATTGATGATCGACAGCCCGACACGACTTTCTGGGGACTTGATCAGGCTTGTGTGAAGGCTCGTCATCATTCTTCCTCTTGACCCTTGTTTGCAGCAATCTTTTGAGGATCGGAATGGCCTGAGATGACTTGGCAGCATCAACATCTTTCTCCAGAAGTAGTTCTGGAGGACAGGTCATCGGTACGGCACGTGATGTGCCAAGTGGCAGTACCTTGTCCTCGTGGTGATGGGCCGAGGACACTGGAGAAGGTGGCTACAACGGCGTCAAACACAGAGGAGAGAGGGATGTAGTGACCACCAACTTCATCAAAGTCGAATTCAGGAGCACGCCGGTCGGATGGCACTTCGACCTGTGCGATTGTGAGAACTTGCTTCGAGGGGAAAAGCCAACGAATACCTCGAGCAAATCACCATCACTATCTCCGCCGTGTGTCTCGGATTCGGTTCCACCCGATTTCTCAGGTTCTTGCTGATGTATGTGCACAATATACGAGTTAGCGCAGCTCGCTTTCATGACGAAACAACGAACTCCTACCGGTGGTTTCTTGTCACGGCCGTTCAATATCGCAGGGCGCTCGTCTGGTTGTCCATTGTCGCGAATGGATGCCTAACATGGTGTCATCATGGGAGGCAGAACAGCGCTTATTGGATATATCAACACCATAGATGGTCGGATGCTTACATGGAAAGGTCCATATGCGTCCGGGAGAATGTGGCCGAGGTCATACACAGCAATTTTTCCATCGAACCGTCCATTTGCCAGATAACTACTGTCCGGGGAGAGTGCGACTGAATATATTCTTTCGCTGTCCTCGGTGACAGGTTCAATATGGGTGAGTGTCGACGTGTCCAGGAACAAGACGGAATGCAATACAATGGCAGCGATGAATTTGCCATTCGCTGCCACAGCAATAGACTTGGCGTCGTCGAGAGTCGGTGATTCGGCGAGCTGGGACCCGGTGGATACGACAAAACACTTGATCTTGTTCTCGTCTGATGCGGCAAAGATTTGCTGGCCATCGTTGGACCATGCGAGTGGAGTCATCAGCCATCCTGAGGGTGTGACGGTCTTGATGATGGTGAGCTCATTACCGTTGCGACTGTCAAAAATGCAGATCGAGCCACCCAGGCAAGAAGTAGCGATGTGCTCGCCACTCGGTGAGAACTTGACTCCAGTGACGACCTCGTCATGTTCGAGTGGGCCAACAAGTCTCTCCCCGGTCACTACGCTCCAGACGCTCGCTTTTTTGTCGCCCGCTCTAGTTCCAGTGACGAAGCTCGACGAATCTGGGGAGACGTCAACCGCGGCCACGCAATTTGTGCCCTCCACGTCGATGGCTTTTTCACGCAGCTCCGCGTCCCACACGCTTGCGCCGCGCTGAGTCCCACACACAATCCATTTGTGATCCCTCGACACGGAAATGGCGTTCAGGTACATTCCCGCTTGTTTTCCCACCTCTTGACCGTCTTCGAGTCGCCATCGTCGAATCCCGTCGTTGCTCCCGCTGAAAAGATGCTTCCCGTCAGGATGAAATGCGACCGCGTATACATAGCCAGAATAACCGGTGTCGAGTACCACCATTGGGTCTTGTTGAACTGTCAGCACGCAACACAATCACTCCTCATAGCTGCTACGCACTGGTCTTTGTCGACGACATCTTCACCAACGGTACGCAATTGCGCCGGGGCTTCAAAGAGTCAAAAAAAGAGGTGTCGGTTTACTCGTGGCCTGCATGGTGTTCTCACACTTTTTTTCTTCTCGACATAGGCCTCAGGGCCTCACTTTGTACGTACATATCTCTCTGGGACCCTTATGGTCACCCTTATACACATGGCTTATGGATGCTAGCGGTGTTTGATGACAAGCTCCCGGGTGCACGCACAGCCGGACTCCATCACACGCATTTGCATGGAAGCCAGACATGCCAGAGATCCCTCTCGAACACGATAGCAAGTTATCGGGTGGGGATTCCACCAACGCGGATGCCAGGTCAGTGTGCCCGAATGCACGTCGGATGCTCATACTTTCCGGTAGAAGCAGGCATGATCCTTGTTCGGGTGGTCGTCTGAACGTAAGCGCTTGCATGCGAGCCCACAATGCTTTCATTACTCGCTTTTCTTCCTTCTATTTATTGCACCTCTACATCTCTATGGAAAGCACGTCAATGTCTGTATTTGGCCCACAGTATCTTTTACATCTCCAGAAAATCGAACCAGACACAACCAGCGTTTCACTTGGTCAATACCCGATCGCCCTGACTGACCCGCCATATCCTAATGCCACCCTCCCCACCGACACCAACAACCTCGCCTGCCCAGTCGACACTCAAAATCTTTTTCAGAGTACCACCTCATGCCTTGATGCTTGCAACAGCGCTCTTGATGCTTCAGGGATCCCAAATACGAGTGGTCCTACCATTGGCGCGATTAAGAACTTGAGGTGCGCTCAGGTCAAGGATGAACGCAAGGTTTCATTGGCGTTGGCATGTACTGGGAAACGAGGGCGAACGGAGATCAAAGATGGAGACGGTCCGGTCGGTGGAGGACGCGGGAATGGTGTGTCCATTAAAACAATGTTCACATACTACTCACGATTCAGCACACCATCTACTTATATTGCATCGAATCACACAGATCCGTGGGTCCCATCTCCGGTACTTGAACCACAACACATCCACACGGGGAACGCGATCGAAAACCTCAGGCTGAGGATAGCCTTGTCGGGTGTTCGCTAATGAGATTCACTGTGGGTCCCACAACACGACAGTACTGGAAGCACGCGTACCGTAAGACGGACCCCCTCGGTGGTGGGTGGAGATGAATCATTCACTTGTTGCGTCTAATAGTAATTGAGTTATGGTACGTAATCACGAGAAAGGGACGGACCGAGCCTGCCTGCGTTGACTCTCTGAGGCCTTGTCCGATACGAGAAGCCTTTTTGTTCGGATCGGCAGGTTTTGCAACTTTGGAAGGCAATTTGGTCTGTAGGATTTAATGAATCTCTGTATACAAACTCGAGGAACAACCAACCTTTGACTCTCTAGCATATTTCGCGACCGTTCGCTAAGTTCATATATTAAATGCGCCGCATCTGATCATCTATGAAGAAAGAACACTCACTCGCTTACGTTGACCCGCAGCCATCCACGAAGGACCGTGGTTTGTGACGTCCACTCTGGTGGGGGACTGGTGTTCGGCAGGCCGACGCGACTTTTTGAGAACTCGATTGGGCTTATGCGAACCCGGATCCCTGTCAACCTTCATGATCCTTGTCCGTACCAACCCTCTGAACATCGAAATTCCCCGGAATGACTTGACAATATCAACCTTTTCATCTCGAGGTGACTCCGGAGGGGAGACAATGGGAAATGTGCGAAGCGGCGGTACTTCATCCTCGCGGGGATGAGCAGAGGGTGCTGGTGACGGTGGCTCCAGTAATGTTAACACAGAGAGTAGAGAATAATGTAGTAATCACCAACCCAATCATAGTCGAATTGAGGAGCGAACAGGCTGGATGGTACCTCAACCTGTGCGATCGTAAGAACTTGCTTCGAGCGGGAAAGGGACAAATTGATACCCTGAGGAGATCACCGTCGCCTTCTTCATTTTGTGTCTCGGACTCAGTTGTACCCGATTTACCAGGTTGTTTCTGGTGTATGTACACAACGGATGAGTTAGCGCAACACGTTTTGGTGACGAAACAACGAATTCGCACCCGATCAGAGTCTGATGGTTTCTTGTCATGGCCGTTCAGTGTCCCAGTGTGCTCGTCTGGTTGTTCGTTGTCGCGAATGAATGCCTAACATGGTGTGTCAACACGGGGGGCAGAACAGCACTTATTAGATATGCCAACACGCTTGATGATCGGATACTTACATGGAAAGGTCCATATGAGTCCGGGAGAATATGGCCGAGTTCGCGCACGGCGATTTTCCCGTCACGTTGTCCAGTCGCCAGATAGCTACCATCCAGGGAAAGGGCGACTGACCATAACCCACCCTTGTCTTCGATGACAGGGTCAATCTGGACGAGAGCCGATGTGTCTAGGAATGAGATGGAATGGTATGCGATGGTAGCGATGAATTTTCCGTTGGGTGCTAGAGCGATAGAGTAGATGTCATCGAGAACTGGTGATTCGGCGAGCTGGGACCCCGACGACACAGCAAAAGACTTGATTTTCTTGTCGTTTGATGCTACAAAAATTTGCTGACCGTCGTTGGACCATGCAAACGGAGTGATTCCCCATGCTGAGGGTGTGATAGTGTTGATGGTGGCGAGTTCGTCACCGCTATAGCTGTCGAAAACATGGATCGGGCCTTCATAGCAGGCAGTGGCGAGGCGGTCGCCGTTTTGGGAGAACTTGATTCCAGTGACACGTTCGCTGTGTTCGAGTGGGCCAACAAGTCTATCTCCTGTCGTTATGCTCCAAACACTCGCTTCGTTGTCGCCCGCTCTGGTTCCAGTGGCAAACCTGGTTGAATCTAGAGAGACGTCAACTGCACCCGCGAAATTTCCGCCCTCCACGGCGATGACTTCTTCATGCATCTCTGCATCCCATACGCTCGCACCACTCTCAGCCCCGCACACTATCCACTTGTGATCTTTCGACACGGAAATGGCGCACGAGTAGAGTCCCGTTTTCTTTACGACCTCTTGACCATCTTCAAGTCGCCATCGTCGAATGCCGTCGCTACTCCCGCTAAAAACGTGCTTTCCGTCAGGCTGGAACGTGACTGCCCAGACCTCACTGGAGCGACCGGCGTCGAGCACTATTATTGGGTCTTGTTGAACCCGTCAGCAGATTCAACACAATCACACCTCAGAACCGTTACGCACCGGTCTTCGTCGACGACATATTCACTAGTAGTACACTGTGGTGGGGTTCGAACAGTGAGAAAAATGGGGTGGTTCAGTTCACTCATTCGTAAAAGTCATGGTCTAAACGCTTTCTAGTTCTCAATATAGCTCAATTTAGGCCTCGGGCGTCTAATGTCTTTAGCGCTTATTCTTACCTAGATTCCTGCTAGGCGGCCTCATCGCGATGACTAGGCAAGTAGCTACCTATGTTGCCGAGAGCTAGTCTTACCCAGGGACTCGTGAGTGCTTGTCATACCTTGGTTCCAGGTTCACGACGAGCGCACAGCATTCGCCGATCCTGTTCCGACTATCGATATTTTATATCTGATCACAAGTGTCTGCATGCGAATCCATGACATCTTCATTAAGCGCTTGGTTTCTCTTCCTTCCTTCTTTTCTTACGTTTGTTGAGCTTCCATATCTCTATGGAAAGAATGTCAACACATGCATCGCACCCGTTGCATCCTTTATGTCTCCAGAAAATTGGACCGGACGTGTGACCAATGTTTTACTTGGTCAATACCCAATCCCCCTGACTGACCCGCTATATCTCGACGCCGCCCTCCTCACCCACACCAACGACCTCGCCTGCACAATCAACGCTTAAAATATTCTTCGGGGGGTTTGATGCTCGCGACAGCACTCTTCATGCTTCGGAGATCCCAGACATGGGCGATCCCACCATAGGCGCCAGCCAGGACTTGAAAGGTTCTCAGGGTCGAGGACGAAGGCAAGGTTGTTGGTGCTGGTACATACTTGGGGAAACGGTCGGTGCTGCGCTGGAATAGACCAGACAGGATGGTGTAGCAGGGTGCATTAGCGTTCCGGTTGCACTCACGAAGGTCAAAGATAGAAACAGCCAGAGGACGCGAGGACGGTGTGTCTGTCGGGTGTAACCACCCGATCGGGCATCGGCCGTCCAGGGACAGTCTAATCGACAAAGATGAAAATGAATAAATAACAAGGAAACGGCAACCAGCATGAGGCCAACGTTCATCTCCTCCCTCCCCCTGAGGCGAAGCGTAAACCGTGAAGTAAATAGCCAAGCGAGCTCGATCATGGATGGGTTTATCAGTGCCTATACTAATAGCATCGCTGCAAGACGATACAAAGTGAAAGAACCGCATAAACGACATCCACATACTCACAATTCAGCATGCTAGTTACACGTATTGCATCGAATCACGTGGATCCATGGGTCCCATCTCCAGTGCCTGAGCCACAACACATCCACGAGGGAAATGCGACCGAAAACCTCAGGCTGAGGACAGTCTTTCCGGGTGCTCGCTGATTTGACCCATTATGAGTCCCATACCATGAGAGGAAGGGAAAATACGCGCACCGTGAGATGGATCCCCTCTGCAGAGGGTTGAGACGGATCGTTCGCCCGTCGTCGTACCTGATAGGAAGTCCATCGTTACACCACAGTACATAACAACCGGAAAAAAACGCACCGAGCCGGGTTCCTTTGGATCTGCACAGCCTTGTCCGCTACAAGACACGTTTTTGTTCGGATCGGCGGGGTGAGCAGCCTTGACAGGCGATTTAGGCTGTGACGTCGAATGAGTCTCTGCATACAAATTCAAGGAACAACGAACCTTTGAGTTTCCATCATATTTCGCGACCGTTCGCTAGGATGATATGTTAAGCATGCCGCACCCGGTGGTTTATCAAGCAAGACTACTCACTCGTTTACGTTGACCCGCAGCCATCCACGAACGGCCCTCATTTGTGACGTCCACTCCTGGTGGCGACTCAGAAGGGGTTCGGCGTTCGGCAGGCTGACGCAACTTTCTGGGAAGTCGATCGGGCTTGTGTGTAGGCTCGTCGTTGTTCTTCTTCTTGACTCTCATCTGTAGCAACCTTCTGAGCATCGGGATGCCCTGGGCCGACTCGCCAGGATTAATATTTTCCTCTAGACATGGTTCTGGAGGGGAGGTCATGGGTATGGCATGTGATGACTGTAGTACGACATGGGGTACGCCAAGTGGCGGGGGCACTGAGGACGGTGGCTCCAGCAAAGTCAATAGAGAGAGGAGAAAATGATGTAGTGGTCACCGACCTCATCGAAGTCGAACTGAGGAGTGGGTTGACCGGATGGCACCTCGACCTGTGCGAGCATGAAAAATTCCTTCTAGTAGCGGGAAAGGAACGAAGTGGTACCTCGAGGAGATCACCATTGTCAACCCCACCGTGTATCTCGGACTCCGCTGCACCCGACTTCTCAGGCTCTTCCTGGTGTATGTGCACAATGAGTGAGTCAGCGCAACTCGTTTTGGTGACGGACCGACGAATTCCTACCGGTGGTTTGTTGTCACGGCCATTCGGTGTCGGAGGCCGCTCGTCTAGTCTTCCGTCGGTACGAATGGATGCCTAAGATGGTGTGTCAACATGGGAGGCAAAACGATGCTTATCCTATATGTCAATATCACGAATGATCAGAGGCTTACATTGAAAGGACCACATGAGTCCGGAAGAATATCCCCAAGGTCATGCAGGATGATTTTTCCATCAAATCGTCCAGTCGCCAAATAGTTACCATCTGGGGAGATGGCGATTGAACGTATTCCTTCGCTGTCCTTGATGGTAGGTTCAATCTGGGCGAGAGTTTGCGTGTCCAGAAATGTGATTGAATACCGTGCGATGGTAACGATGAATTTACCATTCGCGGCCAAAGCGATAGCGTCGACGTCATCGAGAATGGGTGATTCAGCGAGCTGGAACCCCGAGGAAGCGGCAAAAGATTTGATCTTCTCGTTGTTCGATGCTGCAAAGATGTGCTGACCGTCACTGGACCATACAAGTGGAGCCATCATCCATGCCGAGTGTGTGATGGTGTTGATAGCAATGAGCTCGTCACCGCTGTGACTGTCGAAAACACGGATTGGGTTTGCATCACTGGCGGTGGCAATGTGCTCGCCGTTTGGAGAGAATTTTATTCCAATGACACGTTCGTCGTGTTGGAGTGGGCCAACGAGCCTTTCCCCCGTCGCTATGCTCCAAACACTTGCTTTGTTGTCACCCGCTCTAGTCCCGGTGGCGAACCTGGTCGAATCTGGAGAAACATCGACTGCAGCCACCGAGTTTCTGCCCTCCACGTCGATGGCTCTCTCACGCAGCTCCGCGTCCCACACGCTGGCCCCCCGCTGAGTTGCACACACAATCCACTTGCCATCCTTCGACACGGAAATAGCGTTCAAGTCCATTCCCGTTTGCTTCGTCACCTCTTGACCGTCCTCAAGCCGCCATCGTCGAATCCCATCGCGAGTCCCACCCAAAAGATGCTTTCCGTCAACATGAAATGCGACTGTGTACACAGTGTATACATTGTCTGAGTGGGCGTCAAGTATCTTCGTCGGGTCTTGCTGAACTATCAGCACTCAACTTCACAATCATTCCCCAGGACTGTTACGCACTAGTCTTTGTCGATGACATCTTCACCAATTGTATGCAGTCGTGAGATTCGAAGAGTCAACAAACGAGGTGCGTCGGTCTGCTAGCGGTGCGCACTGTTGCCTCACCCATCTTTCCTTATTCTCAATATGGGTCGCAAGGGCCTCGTGCCTTTGAGCTTATTCCCACCCGTATCATTACTAGGTGACCTTGTTACGATGACCAAGCAAGCAGTCAACATCGACGAAACCGTCACCAGGGCTAATCAGTCTTACCAGCGGGTGTTTGTCATATCTTAGCTGCAGGATTCGTTTCGCGGCAAGTGCGCAATCTGCACTATGTCCACTCGCGACATACCGCGCACAAAATGCACGTGAGTGCCCCGATAGGGAGCGCTCATACTCTAGAAGAATGTTCTCGACAAGATGGGAGACTAACTTGAATTGAAGCACCTCCGGCACTCGAATCGCGTCGCATTTACATTCAACTGTATGCACGTTGCTGGGACAGTTCACACTTACTGCTATAGACGGAGACGTGCACGGAGATGGCTTATATGACGGGGGCGACGCGCGAACTTCCTCCCCAGTCGAAAGTGTCAGGTGTCACGTTGGATGGGGGTAGAGGCGGTGAATCGTCTCGGAAACTCACAACGCAAACAAAGTCGTTGAGAAATTCGTCTTGTCGCCGGGCACAGGACAGGCTGCTGCTCTCGAGGGTCCACATCAATGACGGCACTAAAAGCCGAGTTCGATGAGGACGGGCCCGTCGGTATTTGATCTCTCCGTGTCGTCTAGATCGTGGGGCAGGGTAAGGAATCATCGCAGCGCCGCGACGAGGCTCGTCTTCTGTACGTCGGGATGAGGGTTTGGAATACATGATCGACAAGTGTTTCGGGAATCGTGTAGCATATCTTGGCAGGTATCTCCATATCTGTTGATCGAGTAGCCCAGGTGGTCTGAATGTGCTGTGTTTGTGCAATGGCCATGGTCAGAGAGTGGGATAGATTGTGAACGCGCCTCCCT
The DNA here is from genome assembly GCA_003316195.1 of Neoboletus brunneissimus. Taxonomy (NCBI): domain Eukaryota; kingdom Fungi; phylum Basidiomycota; class Agaricomycetes; order Boletales; family Boletaceae; genus Neoboletus; species Neoboletus brunneissimus. The sequence goes on from QFEL01002779.1 coordinate 19,731, forward strand.
GTCATCGGTGTCAATCTCAAGCACCGCGTCCACATAGAGTTTGCCAGTGAATATCCTAGTGAGCTCAACCATGGACGAGGACTCATTAATAGTGGTGCTGCAGGGCAATACGGACTTAAACAACTCCACGAACGACGTCCGCATAGTCAGGGTTTCGCATGCTATCTATAGGTATCGCATCGAATGACCTGGGTGAATGCGTCCCATCTCCGGTACTTGAGCCACAACACATCCACGCGGAAATTGCAATCGAAAACTTCAGGTTGATCGAAAACCTCAGGCTGAAGACAGTCTTGTCTGATTGTCGCTGTTTATAATCTAGTGAGTCCCACCACATCAGCGCAAGGAAAATACACGCACCGTGACATGGATCCCCTCGGCAGGGGGTTGAGACCGATCGTCCGCTTGTTGTGCCTAACAGGAAATGAGTTGTCATAACATAGTAGATGATAATCCGAAAGAGACGGACCGACCCTGCTTGCGTTGTATCCCCAAAGCCTTGTCCATTACGAGATGCGTTTTTGTTCGGATCGGCGGAGTGAGCGGCCTTGGCAGGCGGTTTAGTCTGTAACGTCTAATGAGTTCCTGCATACAAACTCAAGGAATAACGAATCTTTAATTTTGTATCATATTTCGCGACCGTTCGCTAAGATGATATATTAAACGCGCCGCACCCGGTCGTCCATAAAGAAAGAGCGCTCACTCGCTTACGTTGACCCGCAGCCATCCGCGAAGGACCCTCATTTGTTACACCCACTCTTGTTGGCGACTGGGAAGGAGATTGATAATCGACAGGCTGATGTGACTTGCTGGTAACTCGATCGGGTTTATGCAAAGTCTCGTCCTTGTTCTTCTTCTTGATCCTCGTCTGTAGCAACCTTTTCAGCATCAGAATGCCCTGAGATGAGTTGGCAGTGTCAACAAATTTCTCCAGAAGTGGTTCTGGAGGGTAGGTCATGGGTATGGTACGTGATGTGCCAAGCAGCGGTACCTCGTCATAGTCGAACTGAGGCGCAGGCAGGCTGGCTGGTACCTCGGCCTGTGCGATCGTGAGAACTTGCTTCGAAGGAATGGACCAAGGAATACCTCGAGCAGATGGCCATCGCCATCTCCGCTTTGTGTCTCGGACTCGATTGGACTCGAGTTCCCAGGTGGTTCCTGGTGTATGCACATAATGAAGGTGTCAGTGCAACCAACTTCAGTGACGGAACAACGAACCCCCACCCGGCCAGAGTCGCCACCCGAGGTCGATGGTGGCTCGTCTGGTTGTTCATTGTCGCGAGTAGATGTCTGCATGGTATGTCAATATGGGCGACGGAATGGTGTTTATCCAACATGCCAACATCGTGAATGAACAGATGCTTACATGGAAAGGACCATACCAGCCCGGGAGAATATGACCGAGGTCGCGCACAGTGATTCGTCCGTCACGTCGACCAGTGGCCAGACAGCTACCATCCAGGAAAATGGCAATCGAGTATATCTTTTCATTGACCTCGATGGCAGGGTGAATGTGAACGAGAGTCGTTGAGTCTAGGAACGTGACGGAACGTGATGTGTAGGTAGCGATGAATTTGCCGTTACTGGGCAGGGTAATAGAATAGACGTTGTCACCGAGAAACTGTGATTCGCTAAGCTATGACCCCGTCGACACAGCAAAACACTTGATTTTCTTGTTATTCGATACCGCAAAAATTCGCTGACCGTCGTTGGACCATGCAAGTGGCGTTATTGCCACTTCATTGGGTGTGAGGGTGTAGATGGTGGTGAGCTCATCGCCGTTGCGACTGTCGAAGATATGGATCGGACCGTAAATTTTGGAGGTAGCAAAGTGCTCGCCATTCGGGGAGAACTTGATACCAGTGGCGGGGTCGCCATGTTTGAATGGGCCAACCAGTCTCTTCCCAGTTGCCATGTTCCAAACGCTGACTTTGTTGTCACCCTTTCCAGTCCCAGTAGCAACCCTCGTCGACTCTGGGGAGACGTCGACTGCAGCCACACGGTTTCTGTCTTCCATGACGAGGACTTTTTCACGCAGCTCCACGTCCTACATGCTTGCGCCATTATCAGCCCTACATACTATCCACTTGCCATCCCTCGATACACAAATGGCGTTCACGTCCATTCCTGTTTGCTTTGCCACCTCTTGACCATCTTCGAGTCCCCATCGTCGAATCCCATCCCTACTCCCGCCAAAAATATGCTTTCCATCAGGGTGGAATGCGACGGCATATACAGAACTAGAGTGACCAGTGTCAAGAACTAAAGTTGGGTGTTGCTGAATAGTTAGTGCTCAACATAATCACTTCTCGGAACCGCTACACACCGGTCTTTATGGACGACATCCTCACCGATGGTACGCAGGTGTGGGGTTCGAAGAGTGAAAAAAAAAAACGGGGCGTTTCAGCTTACTCGTGGGCAAAGTGGTCTCGGCGCTCCCTTGTTCTCAATATGGGTCTCAGGCGCTCATGTCTTTGGCACTTACTCTTACTCCGATCTTTGCTAGGCAACCTCATTGCAATGACCAGGCAAGTAGTCAACACTGACGAAACCTAACCTTGTTGTCAAGGGTAATCTTATCCTGAGACTTGTGAGTGCTCGTCATATCTTGATAGCAGGACTCTGTCCATGACGAGCAACAAGCCGCATTAGACCCACTCGCGACATGCCGAACGCGTGTGTCCCGGAGCGTTCTCCAACATGGGCTCATATTCTCGAGGAGTGTTCTCGACCAGGTGAGATACGAAAGTATACACCTCCAGAGCTCGAACTCGTCGCATTCACGTTCACCTGTGTGCGCGTTTCTAGAATAATTCGCGCTTGCTGCTATAGACGTCGGACATGTGCACGTCTATCGGCACCAGCTGTCCTCCCATGTGCTTGCTAAAGCAGATTCCAGGATCAACGAGACAAGCTATCGACGGACCCCGACTTGACCTTGTGCCATTATGTCCACCTTGTGTCTGCGGGGCCCCGTTTGGACGGCAAAGACACATGCATCCCACATCACGCCACACGCCATGTCCTTGCGAGGTGTTTTGCAGACGAGGCATCGAATTGATACTAGGAAACCCCCTAAACACGCGCGCGGTGCTTATGCAGCCGGTCCCCACGCGGACAACCTGTTTGGCAACGTCCCAGCAGGCCCTGGCAGAGGCCTGCACGGGAACGGCCTATATGACGGGGAAGACGCACCGATGTCGATTATATTGGCACCAGAGGGGACAGCGGTCGCTAATTATGGAATCGGGGCAGAGTGCGTTGTGTTGGGCGTCGGAGCGTCAGGTGTTACGTTTACTGTTCAGGGTATCCGTGCGCCGTCGATCTTCACGACCTCAGTGCATCCAAGGGATATTGATCACTTGGAGTCCAGAGAGGTCGACCTCTGGCCAGTCTCATCCGAATCCGAGAGGGTGCGTATGGTCTGGTTTCTCGCGGACTGTACTTACGATATATGAGATACACAGTTCCATGGAGTATGGGTTGGGTCTTGTGTGGGTACCTGTTGTGAAGGGACTCACTTGTTCAAGGATCGAAGTGCAAAATCGCATCCAAGTATGCATGGATGTAGGTCACGGGCCCGCCAATCAGGTTGTCCAGGCTAGCCCAGGTGTCTGAATAGCGCGCGCCGACGAGTTCATCCTCGTACGCTAGAGTGTTGATATCGACCACACGCGAACCGTGTTGCATGCTCCACAGTGTGCAAGTGATCATCCCGACTTCTGTGATCAAGGAGAGCAATTTCCTGGAAGACTGGTTCGTATCGATCTGGCCAAACCCCACCAACGGCGATGAACGAGTACACGGGACGATGGAACGGAGACACCATACAAGTAACCTGGAAACCCGAGGTTAGTCACCAATGTACATCAGTGCAGTCTTGCACATGAAAATAGTATCGACGACCGACACATGGGCATTCTCGGACAGATCGAACTCTCGATGTTGGTGGGGCCATTGCAAGCGCGACAGAATGCGACGACGACGACGAGCCGCGGTCTGCACGCATATGTCGGATGTCTCGAGACGTGCTTATGTGGGTGCGGGCAGTAAACATTCTTGCAGCTCACGAGGTAAAAAAGACATCGGGGAATTCGTCCTGTCGGCAGGTTATCTTGACCATGTTGAAATAAGACGCCGTGGGGGGGAAGATGCTTGGTTCTGAGAGCTTCGCTGTTGCTTTGTCGTCTGGATGTTTCGTCTACTTGAGAACGTGACATGCGATGGCCGACGCGAGCGCTTGTGCCTGTATAATAATGTTCGTGAGGAAACGAATATCAGCAGTCTGCTTATACGTTGGCCCATCGCTTGCGCTGTAATGATGTAGTTGTACCCACCTCGTAGATAGACGTCGAAGATAAAAACGGTTCTTGAATGTAGTCGGTATAATATGTAGCAGAGTTGTAGACAGTCGATGTACTGATAGCCTCTCAGTTGCTCACTGAGGCGAGTCTGATGAAGGTGTGGGAAAAGATAATATTCGGACTCAGATTATCTACCCGACTTCATCTACTCGATCTGGCCGAGTCTTATCACTCCCTACTCCGACCCGGCTGATAGCGACTTGCTTATTGAGCGCATAGGTCTACCCCTATATATGTGTACGTTCCCAACATCGAGCAATTGGACTGCTGTCTCTGGATAGCAGTATCGAACGCGACAGGGTGTTTCACAGATGTGCTTCCAGGGGTTCACACCAATGATGGTGCTAAAAACCAAGTTCAACAAGAGCGAACTGAGGACGGGCCCGCAGATGTTTGATCTCTCCTGCACGTTGCTTATACCGACGAAAGAATGGTTTGAGAGTCGTGTGGTATGTGTCTCCATGAGCGTTTGTAGACATTCCAACATGGTGCTTGATCGACTCGGAGTAGTTCAGGCGGTCTGAACGTGAAGTGTTGGGTACGATGATCAGGCTCGAGGAGAGTGTAATATATTGTGGATGTCCCTCATTGTCATCGATATCATCGCCGGAGGCGTGACAATATGGGGAGCTTATCGATGTAGGGAACGAGTAGCCGCATCCTTTGTTGACTACGAATCACCAGGAACAATCACTTTGGTCATGCATGGCCTCATGTCTTCGGGTTGAGCGCTTGAACCAAGTGGTACTCGGAGGAACGACTGGAAGGAAAATATCGACACTCTTATCTCAGTGAACTTCCTTAGGTTCGCAATAAGTCGAATCAGTTCAAATACAGTCCGCGAATCCCAACGATCGCATGCACATAGACTTCGTCAGTGAGCGTGGAGTGAATATCCTAACGAGCTCAATCATGGGTGGATTCATCAGGAATTTTGGTAATAGTAGAGCTGTGAGACGATACAAACTGAAATAACTGCATGAACAATGTCCACATACTCATAAGTCAGCATAGTAGTGTATCAAATCACCTGGCCCCATGGGTCCCATCTCCGGAATATGAGCCACAACACATCCACGAGGGAAACGCGATCGAAAACCTCAGGCTGAGAATAGCTTTACCGGGTGCTCGCTGATTTGATCCACCATGAGTCCCACAGCATGAGAGTAGGGAAAGTATACATACCGTGAGATGGACCCCCTCGGCGGAAGGTCGATACAAACCATTCGCTTGTTGTGTCTGATAGTAAATTTGTTGTTACACCGTGGCACATAATAATCAGAAAAGAACGCACCAAGGCGGACTCCTCCGGATCTCCAGAGTCTCGTCCGCTATGAGACGTGTTCTTGTTCAGATCGGCGGGGTGAGCAGCCTTGGCAGGCAATTTAGGCTGTAACATCTAATGAGCCCCTGCATACAAACTCGAGGAACAATGAACCATTGATTTTCCATCATATTTCGCGACCGTTCGCTAGGATGATATATTAAATGCGCCGCACCCGGTCATCCGTCAGGAAAGACCACTCACTCGCTTGCGTTGACCTGCTGCCATCCACGAAAGGCCCTCGTTTGTGAAGTCCACTCTCGCTGATGATTGGGAAGGAGATTGGTGGTTGACATGCTGACATGACTTTCTAGGAACTCGATCAGACTTATGTAGAGCCTCGTCTTTATTGTTCTGCTTGACCCTCGCCTGTAACAACCTTGTTAGTATCGGAATGCTCTGATGTGGCTTGGGAGCGTCAGCATATTGCTGCAGAACTACCTCTGGGGGGTAGGTCATGGGTATGGTCTGT
>QFEL01002784.1:0-16872 GCA_003316195.1 Neoboletus brunneissimus
GATGCGTGTCTTGGTGACGGGCAGAGCGAACGTATCGTCGAGTTTTTACTACACGTACTCAACGGGGAAGATGCGGAAAAGATTCAGGCGCTGTTGTGTATCGGGCTTGCAAAGCTCGTGTTGGCAGGGATGATTTCGGACGAACGGGTATGTCAGTTCATCTGGGGTACCTGGGGGGGGGTGTTTTCTGACGACGGGTGTGACCACGTGCACGTTAGGTCTTAAAGTGTCTCGTGGTGGCCTATCTCTCGCCAGACACGGCTGAAAATCAAGAACTAAGACAGTGCATGGCCTATTTCTTCCCCGTGTATTGCTATTCGTCAAGTGTGAACCAGAACCGGATGCGCCAGGTATAGTGTAGTGTATCGATCTTTTGCACCCATTTTGACTTTTGACGCTCTTAATTCTGATTCGCGTTTCTCTCCATCCACCCTCTTCGACATGGCCGCCGCACGACGATAGATCTCAGTACCGATATTCGAACAGCTTGCAGTGGCGACGCGTGGACCGTGATTTGGACGAAGACCAAGAAATGGTGTCACCTCCCCAGATTATGGGAATGTTTGTCGATTGGATGGATCCGCAAAAAGTCATGTGAGTTGTCTGTTTCGTGCGCGCCCTTTGGCGTGAGATGTGGAACGTGTGTGAAATGACGTGTGTAGTGAGGTGCAGGGTCAGACGGTCGATGACGGGGTGCATCTTGATTTGGCAGAGGACGTTCTCATGGCGTTGTTCAACGATGATATGGAAAGTGCGTTGCGTCGCATCTTCTCTTTTTTGATCTTGTTTCGTGTATCCTGATGGTGTTCGTGATGTAGAGGAGGACAAGAAGGTGTTATGTCAGGTCCTGGGACGGTTGCACCTCCCCGAGACGGTGGACGATGACAAGATTCGAACGTTGAAATTGTTGGTACAGAACGTCTTTACAGTACGTTCTGGTCGTCTTCTTCTGCCCTGTTTCGTTCGCATGACCCCTGCTGCAGCGCCGACCAATCCGGGACATCTCTGCACGCAACGCGCTTACTAAATTCGACGCAACGATCAGCAAGAAGTACGCAGACAAGCTGTCCGGTTTTAGCGAGGAGGAGTATCGACAGCTCGAACAGTTCGAAACCTTGTTCAAATTTTTGGATGACATCATACCATTGGATGATGGGGAGGAGATGGAAATACCGATGAAGGGGAGGGGACGAAAACAGTATGTTTTCGTGTCATCACATACGGTTGTGTTGAAAGATGATGCTGACGATGATATGGCTATAGGCGATCGGAGAGTGTGATGACGGAGACGACGGTGAGCAGCGTAGTAGAGGATACGAGCGTCGGATCTGGCACGTCGGAGGCGAGGAGGACCGACAAGGGAAAGGGCAGGGGGAAGCAGAGCAAGTGCGTGCCGTGCTGTCTGGTACTTCATTAAGTGCCGAGGGTGGACGACTGACGTGTTAGACGGCGGGGAATATCGGGCTCGGATGACGACGAGACAACGAGTTGCCCGAGGGACAAGTGACGCCTGCGCCGACGAGGACGCTTCTGAAGAGGGCGGCGTGAGTGTTCCTTCTTATATCTTTGCGGGAACCGGAGGAGCTGACCGATCGGGGTGTAGATCTGTAAGGAAGGTGGTGCCTGTGCAGAACATGACCGATGATGAAGGCGAGGACTGGATGGATGGAGAGGAGGAAGGAGTGACGCCTGCGCCGAAACGACCGCACGCGCGCGCTCGGTTCGTCTCCCTTGCACCGCTTCCTCTTCTGTTTCTGGTCTGACGCACGACGGACAGTGCACCCGACCCGCAGCCAGCGTCGACGGGGGGTAACACGACATATGATTCGATTATGGATTCGGAAGAGGAGGAGGGGGAAGAGGTGTTTTCGATCATGGTTGGAGGGGATGAGTGATTTGGAGATCTAGGAATCTGAAGAGTGGATCTGTGTGTGCCGAGGCAGGAGGATGGGATTATTTATCTTGTCGTATACTTTTGGTTTGTACAGTATCTTGTTCGGAAATTGAGCACGAACGTATGGCTTTCCATATAGCCCTGACTCGGGCATCCTGTGAAGTGTTCTCTCAGCACCAATACTATGTTACACAGGAAGTGACAGTCATGCAAGGCCGGCAGTCGTGTAACTAGTACACCATAACCGAGGTCTGATCAGAGCAGACATCGTTGCCTCGGCAAGAAAACAGCAGTACCACGCAAGGCAAGAGTTGCTTCAGGTCAAGGGAGTGGTGCATGAAATAGCGATCGTCTGGCAGGGATTCCACCCTATATTGTCGTCACACGCATGTACAGATCAGACATGTAGGTGAAGTGACCGTCTGAAAAAATATTGGGTCATTGCGATACTGAGTGAAGAGCAGTAGCAATGGACTTAGAACGAGTGCCACAGGTCCAACGTTGGATACTTTTGCAACATTCTATCAGAAGGCAGTTATAAATCACTTGATACATAGTAGTACAGTACTAAATTGAACAACAAGTCACAGTATGAAGAGAAAGAAGCTACAGTACCACTGCCCAACTTACCTACTCTCCGACATGCACGCAGGTTACGTATGATTCAGAAGTGAGCGCCTCACCATAGCTGCGAGCAATCGCTTTCCAGCCAGGTATTTTCTGTTAAATCTGGAGATTTTGACCTTGACGTGCTCGATGCACAGCCATTCGATCATCTCATCCAACTTTGCTTGCGTGCCATCCACCGCACTAGGGAGGGAGACAAAATGTGCTTGGATGTTACTGTGGCGCGAGGCCACGTCAGCACAGCACGTCTGGACAACTTCATCATCATCACAGCCCCGCAGTGCGACGATCATAGGACGCATATCACCTTCCGCAATGTCGTAGAACGTCCTCAGTGCGTCAATGTCCGTTGGCGGGATGTGGGGACTGAAGAGAGTGGAAGTGTAGAAGACGAGCAGGCTTGCATCTACGCCCCTAATGTCCTCCATTGTTCTAGTTGTTGGCGTCTGCAGGGCATGCTTGTTCATCCGGACAAACTGGTACTGCCTATCGCCTATCCAAGCTGTGGACCTCTCCAATACAGTGGTAATTCCTGGCGAGAACTCGGCAGGGGCATCCTCGGCCATGTCACAGACGATCACTCTCCGTATGGTAGTGGTATTTCCCGGTTTACCCATAGAAGACGTCCTGCAGGAGAGAGTGCGGAAGACAGGCAAGATCCAGGATATAAACGACGGATCGGCTTTCCAAGCTGGGAGTCCAGAGTACCTAACCACGAGCTCGCGTAGGAGCCTCTGTGAATCAGAGCGCCGTTGCTGTATGACACGGTCCTCGATATTGAGGGTCGTCACGCATGCATGTGCGTCGAACCGCATCCCATACTGCCGCAGAGCCACCTCGTTCTCATTCCACCACGTATCCATCTCGCCTTGCCGGTGTTCTAGGCCAGTCACGACCAGCGCGACAGGTACCTTCTTCCGGATGCCCATGTCGTAGATTCGTTTGTGGGCCTTAGTGACTCGGGTAGCGTTGGTGCAATAGATGAGGAGGTGGATGCCTTCGGAATATTCTAGTCTTTGCATCAGCGATTTCAGATCGCTTTTCGCTACCTTTCTCCCAGTTCCATCGCCTAGTCCCTTGGTATCCCAGAGGGCGCAGGACGTCCTGTCCAGCGAGACAATGTATCGTCGATGCTGGAATGTACACCCGAGAGCGTCGTTGGAGGTGTGCGCGAGATTCCCTCCAGCAATGAGGTTGATGATGGACGACTTGCCGGCACCAGTTTCACCATAGATGACGATATTTGGAGCAGAGAGACCCACGTTATGATGCTACAGAGAAAATACTCAATCGCTGGAGAGAATCAAGAGCCGTTCAATCTCACCTCTCCCTGTTGTTCGGCGATTGAAGTGTGGTTGATGGTGGGATCACGTGTAGACCCTGAGCATGGGGAAGCAGATCTAGTAGTATACATTGTATCGTGGATTAGTGTCTGCATCCTAACGACGAGATTGGGCATACTCACATATTCATTGTCGCTTGATGCTGTTACCATTCTTCATGACCACGCCGGGTATAAGTACTTCTATTGAAGACCTGTTTGTGCATTGCTTGCGCCCTAGTACGAGCATCATGTTCAGGAATCTAAGCGATTATTCCCCTTAACCCATTTCTAATTCCGTGACTGGGATTGCATGAATGGAGGCCTCTCTTCTACTAGTTCCGTGATCAGAATCGCATGAATGGAGAATCATTCTAACGATCCCCCTCCATTGCACTACGAAATGAGACAGAATTAAATTGGACCGTCGGATGCCAGTGATATCCTGGGGTGGATGGAACAAGACCCTTGGATCACCTGCATGGTAAGGACCAATTAAATTTAATAACTCCGCCCTAGTATCGCAAGCGTGTGCGGATTGAGCGGCCAGGCCGGCCAAGGACGTATATATAGATCATGATGGCATGACGGCTAAGTGAGATAGTAACTTCAAGAAGCACGCTTTTTCCATGTGTGCCACTGCCGTTTCCACATTGCTGACTGCCGGTTTTGCATGACTGCCGCAGCGTATACCATAGTATTGATGCTGACTCGGAGAACACTTCCCAGGCCTCACAAGATGCACTGCACAGAATGTCAGGAATACGAGTTAGCAGCACCAATCAAACATCCCGTATAAGTCTGGATACAGACTTTGTAAAAGCTGTGCTTACACCCCGCACCCAACCAGGATCGCGGCCTCCATTTTGGCACTCGATGTTTCAACCTAGGACCATTAGCACCACTTCCACAGGGGATCCTCCCACCGTACCTGTACCACAGGTATGGATCTGTCTTGGTTGAGATTAACGGGCACTTCGCCAAGGGTGCTGTGGCCCCCAAGATCTTCGGGAATAGAAAGGAAGAGTGGCCATCACCGGGGGGAATTTGAAGCCACAGGTTGTTAAAGCCTCTGATAACGGTGATGATTGCCAGCCGACTTTTTTTTTGCCGAAGGGCCTTCAGAAAACATATTATCAACGAGATACCCGCCTGCTTGATCGATAGCATCGAGGTTGCCGTTCATTTCATGGCGGGACGTCTTTCACATCTTTCAAGATGGGGTTGGAATATTACGGAAGACCAAATCGAGTACATAGCGGGATGTCCGAAAGCGTTCCCTTGGACCTTGGCTACGCCATCCGCCACGCGGTTGGCTCATGCTTAAACAGATAAACCGAGCTTCGGAGGTCGTCTAATATTCTGATAGGTCTCATCACTGCAATGAGGTCGGCAGGCACAGATTTGAACCCACTGTTGGATATTTGTGCTGAGAAGTGGAATATATCCAAGTTCAAGGGTGCCGTCCGTTCTGCATGACTGTTCACCAGCCTGAGCTAGGACGCGAGCTGGCCCGGTCGGTGGGCTTGCAGCACAGATAAAACAAACGCCGTGGGCTGAGCTCAGCTCGGCCATTCATGCGACACAAATGCTGTTATCATATTTTTGCCAAGATGCACCACTGCCGCCGATCAGACATGGAATCCGAACGCCACAAAAAGCACACTGTGGTCTGGATCAGTATATCGAATGGTGCTCCGTTTAGCAATTCTAGGTACGTTCGCCCTTTTTGCAGTCGCTTAGAGTATATCTGGCCAATGAGGGACCTGCAAGGTGCATAGAAACAACAGCCATAAATTCACGCGCTCACAGATCGGCGTTTTGTGGAACATCTGCTTTGCAGGTGGGCTGGCGGAACACGCCCCCCACATATGCTACGATATTATTCCGTGTTCATTTGGGGCACTCCTGAAGTCAGTCACAAACGTTGCATATGCCTGGATTGGCATCGGATCTAGTTCTACTAGGAATGATGTTTGTGCTCCGAGTCCCTACCGTGCGGATGAGTTTCTACGAACTCCATGTCCAACATGCAATTTTTCTATGTTTCCCTCAGAATAGTGGTGACGACAGCCGATCAGATCTATTGAATGATTGCCAACGCCTTCAGAGAGTATATCAATAAAGAGATACCTTCCAACTTCATCGATACATCAAATCTCCAAATCGTTTCACGGAAAGACGTCTTTCATATCTTCTGACAAGATCGAAAACATCACTGCAGAACGTATCCTGAATGACACCATGATTTCTTACCGGCCTCGGTACGAGACCATGCTCAGAGAAATCATCCAAGGGGTCGTGCAATATGACATCTTACCTCATCGTCGGGACGAGATTGCCGGTGAACCCACATACTAGGGTATTTCTGCTGAGAAACAGCGCATCTCCAAGTCCAATAAACTTGCCCAGTTCTGTAAGGCGTCTTTCAAGCTGGTCTGGGTCGATACTTGCTGTATAGATAAAACAAACGCGGCTGAGCTCAATGAGGCCATGTATGGGATGTACGAGTGGTATGGAAACTCGTACCATCATGTCGTCTACCTCGCAGAGTCCACGTCACACACGAAATGGGACAGCGAGTCATGGTTTACACGAGGCTGGACCCTCCAGGAGCTCTCAGCCCCAAAACGACTCACATTTTATGGCAAAAACTAGAAGCCTTTCACCTTGCCTGTGATCGATGACAGTTGATTCGTCGACAGGTTTCTCGCCATCTCGAGAGCATCATTAGCATTTCCGAAGCATTGCTCACTGCTGACAACAAGTAGGGAGTCTAGGGTTGTAGTGTCTGGGAGATCATGTCTTGAACATCCAAGAGGCAGATGACCCACGTCGAGGATAGGGTTTACTGGCTCCATCAGGTTAGTCTCATCATTGCACATGGGGAGGGTCAGCAGGCTTTCTCTCGCCTTGTCTAAGCTATTGCCGCATGGTTCGGGCATCCTTCTGTCAACCACTTTGCTCTCCCTCCCCTCCATCATACCATACCCTCGAGGCTGATATGGGCCGCCAGCATGCACAGGTTGTTTCTGAGGCTGTTTCCTTGCCACTACAATAAATGAATGTCTCAGCCTGGGTTGCAGTGAATGATAACGTGGACGAGTCTCTGAGCTCCATAAGGTAAAGTGTGATCAAGAGGTTGTCATGCGACATGTACGGATAGAACTGGGAATGCTGTTCTCGATAAAATGAGGTAGTATTTCACACAGGAAGCACAACGGCGGAGAAAAGGAGGCTGAAAATGGAAGGCGGGGTAGTGTGCATGGCGTTGTCATTGTGAACAATGTACGTGATGGTGTGTGTGTCGATGGGCTGACAGCTCGGCTAAGGGGCCAGGCCGGCCATCGATCAGTGCGACCGTTACTTATGTAAGTTAGCGCCTCGATGCCACTATCTGTTTGAGCTGTAGCTGGGCCATGTGCAGCATGCACCGGACAAGTAAAGGGGTGGTTTCGAACCTGCGAAAGCTGCTTAGCCATACCCCAACTGCCACCCTTCCGGGGCTGCTTAGGTGAACTACCGACTAAACATCATGATTTTCAGGGGGAGTTGGCACTAGCACACTGAATGAGGGGCCTGTCACCAGCGACAACAGCGGCTCAGCAAACAGGTGAGGCGCAACTGGTTGGTCCAGGATACGGGGTTGGGTGAAGGCAGGCGGGGAGAAGGAGGCTTCTTAGTATGTAACGTCGCTGAGTTGGAACTTCTGCGTTCACTGCGCCGGTATCTACGGGGTATGGAAAGCCGGACGTCCGCGCTCAGCACACTACACACTCCGTATCTCTTCATGTCTCGCTCCAGTCACTGACACCGGCCGGCTACAGGTGATGCCAGTGGACCTCCCGCTCGGGCTCCCGCTCGGCTCCGTCCTACCTGACGACGTCCCTACCCTAATTCTGCACCAGCCCACATCATCGCCATCGAGGGGCTTCAACGTTCTCCCACTGTATCACAGCGTGACTAAATAGCAAAGACGCTCGATGTATCCCACTCCGACCAATTTCCCGTCCAACCTGTACACCCAGTCTGCGCACACCACGTGCTTGGCGTCCCCTTGCTCCCACTTTGGTTTCGTGACATTTATCATTATTGCCACCAATGATGCCAGCCCGGACAGCTTCCGTCATAGGCACACTCCCAAAGACCTTCGACCAAGTTTAAACGACGAGCACAAACCACCAAAAAATGTTGTCGCATGCCACAAAATCCACGTCGATGCCACTGCGTTCACAGAGTCCATTCATGGTAGAAGGAGCATCAAGCTTACTAGCGAGCGGCTCTTTGAAGACGCATTCACCGCGTCATCGTCACGAAGGAGGGTGTCTCCCAAGCGGATAGGGTCATCGTGTTTGTTGGCGCACATGTCCCTTATTTGAACATGAAAGGTGTGCATCTTTAGCTTTCACGGTGGGTTGCGTTATTCATGGTGTTTAAGACCAAGAAATAAATAAAGAAGATAAGGTCAATGGTGACGATGATGGCGATGATACCACGGTGGCTTGTTTCATCGCAAAGGACAGCGTCGCTCGATGCTGCTGCGTGCAAATACTGAGTGAGATGGTCGTTCACCTTGGTGAATTAGAGTACGCTCCTTTTCATGTCACTCACAGCCCGCAGTAACTCTTTTTTACAGCGAAGACGTCTATCATGGCAAAGAGACGCTCACTCACGTACAAGCAGCCGTCGCCCTCTCCAAACTTTGTGGCTCAGAAGACCCCTCCGATGTCAAAGAGGACGAGCACACAGCCATTGACGTCCTTCTTGATACGCTCAGTTGTGATCCCGCCGTGTACGCATCCCTGCTCCGCTTATCACTGACATCCGTCTAATCAAGTCAACTCCAACAGCAAAGTCCACCGTGCAGCCCTCTTAAACGTCCCCATCGCAAAACATACCCGCCCCACCATTCTCGTCGTTTGCATGACACCGATACAAACCTAGTGCCTTCTCTATTCAGCTGTGCTCGGAAAAAATTGCATGAGCCAGGACGGCTCTGCCGTGGGTCTCTACGTTCCCGATTCTGATTCGCATTTCTCTCTTTGGTCTGCACTCGTACACCCTCACGGTGATAGATCTCGGTACCGATATTCGAACAGCTCGCAGTGGTGAATGTGACTTGGACGGAGGTCAAGAAATGGTGTCACCTGCCCAGATCATGGGAATATTTGTCGATTGGGCGGATCTGCAAAAGGTCATGTGAGTGGTCTGTTTCGCGTGCGCGCTTTGGCGTGAGATGTGGAACGTGTGTGAAATTGACGTGCGTAGTGAGGTGCAGGGTCAGATGATCGATGACGGGGTGCATCTTGGTTTGGCAGAGGTTGTTCTCATGGCATTGTTCGAGGGTGATATGGAAAGTGCGTCTTTTTTTTGATGTGGTTTCGTGTGTGTTCATGGTGTTTATGGCCACAGTGAAGTAGAGGAGGACAAGAAGGTGTTGTCAGGTCCCGGGACGGTCGCACCTCCCCGAGAAGGCGGACGATAACAAGATTCGAACCTTGAAATGTTGGTACAGAATGTCTTTACGGTGCGTTCTGATTTTTTTTTGCTCTCTTTCACACGCGTGACCCCTGCTGCAGTGCCGACTAATCCAGGACATCTCTGCATGTAACACGCTCACCAAATTGATTTTATATAACTTCAGCTCCCTTGATTTTTCTTCTGAAGACGTCCTTTGATTGACTTTTCATGGACCGATTTGAATCGCTGGGAGTCGTCATCGCGATGCGGTGACGATACAACCACTAACTTGTCAAAGCTCGATCGATCAACCCTTCAGATGCCGACCAGAAGCAGAGGAATGCCACTCAGAGTGGCCGGATCCGTTGACTCGTACAAGTACAAGAGCCATTGGGGAAGATTAGGCCTGGGGTGGGTGCAAGATCTGAAAGAGATGCCGGACATGTTCTTCTCCCTTCTTTCGCTTCGCGCTCTCACTACGACGGATCGGACCGCACCGACAAAGCTCTAGAACGATCGTCTGATGTTAAAACAGGTACATAGTACGTCCTGCCCGTTCACGAAACTCACGTTTGCATTATCTTTCATGCATGCGTTACATCCTCATATCTCGTTACCTCGTTACCTCATGTGAATCGCGTCCACCCCATATTACAGAGCTACTCAGCGGTCGCCACGAGTATGAGGGTTGACTGAAAACGTGATTATGTAATGGACAAACTGTATCGGCGAGATGAATGCCAAGTCATCAAACAAAACCAGAGCAAAAACAAAGAAGAGTGCTAGCCTCCATTCCCATCCATTCATCACCCATTTTTCATGGAAAAAAGCTCCAAGACATCACACAGGCATACAGATCAGCCATCAGTGGGATGGTAGCCGCTGGTAGCCGATGGTAGCCGATGGTAGCCAACCACAACCAATCCTCACATGCACATGCGTCCGGTCTTAGCGAACACCACTGCGGCTGCAACGGAATTGCCCTAACACCACCTATTATTCATCGAGCATCAGAATCTGAATAAAAAATCCATCCCAGCACGACAAAGAACACACCTGAAGACATGGCAATGCCTTGTTCACAACGAGTGGTGCCCCTGCTGGCTGCTTCGCACTCCAAAAAGATCTCAGTCGAGGGAGCAGGATGGGGCCAGACGATGGAGTCAAGTTTTGTGGCGCGGATTGTTCGGTCCTGAGCAATTACTCGCCTAGCCTCATTGTCAACGACCTAACAGATCTGATCAACGGACATGATTCACATGAAGGGACGCACCTCCAAAAAAACAAGCAGGTATTAGGCTTTGCTCAAGTTGACGAGGAGATCAAAGGGGTGTAACTTGGGGAAAGACAAGTCCGGAGACCGTGGTACCCTCGGCTCGGACCACATCTTGAGGGAATTGCACCAGCAAATCCTATAATTGTGACACCAACAGCGTCAGCCCTTTTATTGCGCTCAATACGTGGAGAATACCTTACACTCGGGCGTGTATGAATGACATGTATGTCTTTTTTCGTATTGTCTCCCAACCAACCACCCACATCACAGTCCTATAGGGATAAGGAGCAGGAACGGGGACGCCACAAAAAAGAGCACACACATGAGATAAAAGCAGTTGGAAGGTGGCTAAACAATGCGATATCCCAAGTTGGCCACGGCGGTGTCTTCGAACGAGATTCAGAGCCTGGAAGGGATAATCAACTTTGGATGTTGCCAATGCGGACCAAGGGGGCATGCATGATGATGGTCTTGATGGACAAGGTGAGATTGCATTGGAGCACCGTCTCTTCCGAAGTGACAAGGATCTTGCGCTGCACAATGAGTGCACCGTGGGTGCTGTGCGTAAACATTACAAGGGCCTCGACGAGGGTGTTATTGGTGGTATTAAGTTATTGCTAGGGGGGATGTCGTTGGCGTAGCAGTTGATGTTGAGCTCGCTGCTACCGGTGCTAAAGTAGGACGAGGGGATGGTTGGGGCGATATCGCTGAGAGAGAGGTGAAGTAGACGACCCCGAGGAGGGTAAGGTGGTGTTGGCCAGCGGGGGTTGCCCAGGGAGAGGCATCGAAGCGGGCGATGAATGGTAGTGACGCTACCTGGGGTATCGATTTCCTGGGGACTGATGTCAGCTTCAATCCGATTGTTATGCCCATCAGGTGCCCCCACAGCGCTGCGACATGCACAAAACGTGAGCACTTGAGCACTTGAGCAACAGGCTGAACATGGGAGGTCGAGGGGCGTACTGCAGCAGCACACTGAACGGTCATATAGTTCCGCGTCACTGACAGCACACTGGTATGCTGCACCGAACGACACAACACAACACACAGATTAGCAGGGGGTGATCACGATCGACGCCTGGAGCGTATACGTCCTCCCTGCATAACAATACCACAAGTGGCCAAACGTCGTCAACCTGTGGTAAAGGCCCGACGAGCAATTGGCGGTCAGCGTCACGGCGGATCCGTCGCCGGGGTGGTGAGGATGTACAGTGTTTCGCCGCACGTGCCGAGGGGCTTGACGGGCTTGGGAGCGAGGGGAGTAAGGGGGCATGGATGAGCGCGGCAGAGGTGGTGGCACCACGACCGACGACGAGACGGCCAAGCTTGTCATTCAGGAGGTAGTACTAGGTGGGTTCGGCCACCTTGTGGAAATCGAGGGGCATTTGAAAATAGGGCCGACTCGGCCGAGGATGAGCGGTGTGGTGCCGGTGGAGTGGTGTCGGGGCCAAGAAGGCGAACAAGGGACGGAGGGCCATCGCTTGATCATTATCAGATCCGTGAGATTCGGGGTTGGCGGCGTGTGCATGTGAACTACCTCGTCGACTCACGTCGTACTGGTGAATAATGTCCGAGGTCTTATTGAAATGAAATACCAGATGGACTATTCCACTACAAAAAGTAAAATACATTTCGGCAAACGTCACCGTCGCTTACACACAGCAGATGAGCGCCGATGGCGCTGATCCAGTGGACGCGTCTTAGAAATGCCCACCACGCGGTCATTTCTACGGAATCATAACGAACGACAAGATATTTCTAAAAGTGACAGTGCATTTGGAAAAGTGTCAATGTCTCTTTGTCGACCTCAACATCCCTAGACTACTAAATCCAAGTCAATGAGCTATCCGACTACTTCGCTCGTCAGTTGCCAGCTGAGAACTGTAAGGTCACAAGCACACACCGTCCACTACAATCTCATCCATCTCGCCCTCGTCCATTTCTCCTTCAACATCCTCGAGTGAGTCTAGCCACGAGGCGTTTTCCATGAAGCTTCTCGCAGCTGTCCCTGGCGCGCGATCAACAATCCCCCAACGGTTGCTGATGGGGACTAAACCAACAACATGCTTCAAGCTTCGGACATCCGTTACAATGGAAGCCCTCTCGGATGCCATATATATATTCTTGAATGTGCCCTTTGTGACTTCGGTAGTAACCCAAGGTGTAACGAGTGTGAGGGCAAGTGTCTTCCCACTAAGCACGCCGAAAAACTGATCCATTGGTAGAGTAAGAACGAAAATTTTCTCCAGTTCGCCATGATCGGTTTGATGGACGAGATTGCCGTTCCGTGCCTCCAGAACTACCTCATACTATGTAAATGGTCAGAGATATACCACACTAATCAGTACAACGATCGTACCTTGATGTAGCAATTCCTTCTTTTGGAGGTCACCGGTCTATGAGAGACAGTCCTGGTACGGAACAAATCACCGCCCCCACGTATCCTCAGTTTTCCGGCAAAGAACAATGGCATTGGAAGCCGCTTCTTCACCTCGCTCTCTCGCTTTCCCAGCACTTGTGCCACATAACTTGCAATCTTCCTATGCAGTGTGGGATCTATCCTAGTGGTCGATTTGAACGGCGGGCGAAGAATATAGTTATCGTCTAATCAGGAATGTAGTTCAGTATGCCTCCAAAATTGTTTGCAGGACTTACATCCATTGACTGTACGCTCGTATCCGATAGGCCCATCATCTTCTCGGTTGTCCCACCAGCAGAGTTCTTCAGCGAGATCATAGCAGACAGACAGCTGTTCAAGTGCAATTGAGTAGAGCAAACTCCGGTTTAAGTTGCTCCATGGCTGGCTCCGGGAACGAAGCGCACGCTGGAGTGAACCACAGTAGCGCTCCATAAAAAAGGTCCATGTTGACCACACCGGACCACAGTATAAAATCCCCTCCCCGATGTGAAGTAGTCCGTGAATAGGCAGCATACAAGCTGGCAGCCGGTCAATGTCATACTGATAGTAATATCTGTTCAGTGAAGTGAGCTTATTTCAATGAGTATTCGTGCGACAATACCACTTACTTTTCATACTTTTCAACCCATCGCTGAAGCCGGACAGTGATATCATTCACTTGCTCCACTGTAATCCGAAGCTGCAGCATGATCTTCATGATATCACTTAGCTCACGCGCGTGGATATAGTACTTCTGTTTTGGAAAGCGGCTCTCGAGTAGTATTGGCGCCAGATAGACAAACCAAAAACACCATGACTCAGCTGAAAAAAGAGAGCGCTGTGTCGCAACGTTGCCGAGAATGCGCACGAACGCTGCTGGAATATGTTGTATGGCATCTTGAGTCTCTTGCCTGATTTCCTCCCATATATGAGGAGCGATCCTGAACTCATCTGCCGCGGACTCCATGCCTTTGAACTGACCTGCCCACAATTCCACGAGGGTTGGAATTATGTTCTCGAGCAGTAAGTGGAACCATTCCCACGGAGCTGACCGCGCGAAATCCAGAGACCCGACTCTCTGCAAAGCAGGGAGACCACGGATACCCGTTGCTTTCGCTATCTTCTCCTTTGCGGCTTTTGACGGTGCGAGCACAAGCTGATGGGAGATGTCCAAAAAGTCCTTGTGTGTTCGCATGGGAAGGTTATCTGCGTTCCAAGAAACGAGCCTTTGACTATCGGGATGTCTCCTGGGGGGCCGAAGGGCAACGTAGTGGGTCTTTCCGGTTCCCGAAATGGCTTGTATCTTGCACGATCGACACGGAAATATAGAATTCAGACCTTTGATGTTGAGGAACTTCTGTGTCGCAAGGATGTCTCCCAGTTTGACAATAACGTACGAGTGTAAGCTGAAAGAGCTTTCACTGGTTGAGTCGAAGGTCTCTACTCCGTAAGCAAGTTCTGCGAGTTCGTCATCAAGAGGTGATAGAAAGGAGGCGATATCCTTTGGTTGGCGTGGACCAGGAATGATCCCGACACAAAGGAGGTGCTGATGGTGAGTGCGTTGACTAGGAGGGATGTTGTAGTTTAGCAGCAAGATCGGTGTTGCGCTGGGTCCCTTTCGCCGACCTTTGAATAGCAGATAGCCGTCGGTACACAGCGCGAGGGCAATGTCCCGGGGATCTGAAAAGTACCGGTGGTGTAACTTCACCCCATCGACAGTGACGCGCTCGCCACAAAGCTTGTTGTAATGTTCACCATCGAAGACATCACGGATCTCGTCACCTGTCCTCTTAAAGGTAGCACGGTAATCCATTAAATCGACCATTCTCTTGCTTTGAAAGAAACCTTGGAGGCGTGGGATAAGCAGGAAATAGGCAAATTGGCGGCGAGGTTGTCCGTTAGACTTGAAGCGAGCCTCGTTGCAATATGGGCATGAAGGGAGTAGGCTGTACTGCAAAGTATATAGGATGCACGAATTCGGACAACAGTCGTACTTCACTGGAAAAGTGCATGCGAGTTCGACGGCACGACGGAAGATGATGTATTCAGACTCCAGGTCTATCTTATGGCGGAAGACAAACTGCATTTGTTTGAATGCGGACTGTGTAACTTTACCCTTCACCAAAAGATTGAATGCCCGAATGTTGTCATGGTCTTGGTCAGAAAGGATCTCATTGCCTAAGTACCGCAACACAATGTTAGCTTGCAACCAAGTCAAAAAATCGTAATAGCATACGCATGTTAAGCATATACCTCTCCTCGAGTTCCTTCACAGGCATATTATGAAGGTCGCTTATAAACGCCCGCTCGTCGCCAAAGAAATCAGTGTCCGGCTCGTTGTCTTCTGACCAATTCCACTCGTTTTCATCATCCGATCTGGTAGGGGAGGACTCATCTTCTGAGTCAGACGAGGCACAGGGACTAGTGTCCCCCGACTCTCCATCAGCTACCGATTGCTGATCTAAGTTCCTGTCGACCTCATGTATGTCAGTGTCTGATAAAGAGCGATTAGTAAAAAGAAAATATGATAATGTTTGCATAAAATGCAACGACCTAGATCCATGACATCTTCGTTAGCTCTTTCGGATTCGATGCTCTGTGAAGCACGTATTTCGAATGCGGAGCCTTGCTGAATGGCAGCGTTGTAGTGTCGTCGACGTTGGGCCAAACTGAGAACTTTGCCGCATGTAGAGCGACACAAGCATCACTTTGGCTTATCCCGAGTGGAGAAACAGCGTTTTTTCTTTGATTTACTGTGAGGCATATTTGACCGAGCCATGTAGAGGATCATGACGTCCAAAGAGTCCTACCTTGGGGGTTGGGGCAAATCATGTGACAACATCACGTGACCTTTCCGCGTTTTGGATTCTAAGTCCCATCTTGTCTTATCTTTCTCCTCACATCCTCAGCCATGCCTGCACAATCCAAGGGAAAAAATCTCAAAAATCAGCCTTTCAATGTTGCTGCTGCCCAGAGATCACTAATGCAACTACAGGAACAGTTCAATCATCTCTCCCGTGAGCGAAAGTGTATTGTGGTATAGATCGCTGATTTCCTTTTTATCAGGAAATGAACGTGCTACAGAGTTCAATCGCATGAACTCTAAGAGCACTAGTCAACAGAAAACAGATAAGAAGAAGGTTGATCCGGTTCCCAGACCCAAAGGCCGACCCGGACGAAGCGAGGGGAAAGGTTACAGTCTCATAAAGGCTATGGGTCTCCAAGATCGGCCCGAATACTACCACTCTATCATTGTTTGTTGTCACTGACCTGGTTTATTTCTTACTCACACATGATGACCTAATAGCGAGAAGTTCAGAAGGCCGCTTGCAAGTACCTGGACACAAATCAGTCCCTGTCGCAGCAAAAGGATACGCTACTTGTTGAGAAGGTTATTCGAGACGTGAGACCCCATTACTCTTTCAGCGTATCTACATAGTAACTGCTTTTCAGATTCAACTCAAAAACAATTACTTGATGCGATTCGAAAAGGGCTGGCCAGTACATGACATGCTAGCTCAGTATCTGCGTAACATCCGCCAGCGAGAGCGACGTGAAAAGAAAAGGATTGAGGAGGTAAGTATAACTCCAAATATATGCGCTAAAAATATCAAAATACTCATCAAACCATCACAGAACGCTGGGGCCGAAGTGGAACCAGACCAGGAAACGGCTGAAGATGGCGAGAATACGGATGAACAGAACAACGATGAAAATGATGATATTCAAGGTGATGCAGACGATCAAGAGCCTGAGGTCGAGTTGGAAAACCATGAGGAAGAATCCGATGGTGCCGAGAGCGAGCTTGACCCACCTCCGACAGTTACTAAGAAGAGGCAGATCAATAACAACGCTGAAGCTGTGGTAACTGCGAAGGTAATCTATTTTTTATATGA